>JAVCKS010007880.1:0-10580 GCA_032273685.1 Pteraster tesselatus
GTGTAATATCAGTTTTGTTTCTTTTTAAGATGATAACCTTTTAATCCAAAATGCAATCGGTGTCCAACCTATATCAAAATTGAGCTGACATTCTCCTCTTTCCAGCCGTCTATCTATACAACGCAAGCAAACATTTCACACCCAAGTAACTTATTTTTCGCATTGACACTAGACGGGGAAATGTTAAAGAGACCCCATCGGCTAGCAGCCATCTTGTGGGGCAGAGATCGATAAGCCATTGTACTGGCCATAACACGACGAAGGATTTGCCTATAAGACGTCCGATAGGGTCTGTAATCTGGACGGCTCAGGTTACAATGAAGGCCTACAACTCATAATTGGATAATTATTTTACGGTTAAACCCTTTCAATACCATCGGCGACTATAGGCGACACAAAGAATAGGCATGGATACCAGCCAATGTTGCTTGCATTGTACACAAATAGATGGTTGCCACTAGCCTATTCCTAAAACAATTTGGTAAATGAAAGAGTCAACGGAGCTGCCAGAACTGTTAAGCCTGGTATCTAAGAAGACGCCATTAGACTACAGCAGCGTATTGCTACACTTGCTGCCCACGCTGCCCACGCTGCAACCAGACTTTTTACGCCGTGGCATTCTACTTGAATCTCAACTGGTAACCAGGCTCCGGGGGTCGCGACCTCTAGTCCGCCTAGCGGGTTTCACCTTGTGGCATTTACGCTCGCGACATTCAACGCAGGAGGGTTTTCTAATTGAAGTGCCGAGCAGGCTTAAGCCGCCGGCCCCGATTACAAAAGATTACGGCTGCTAATAAATTAATGCCTCCCAAAAGGGTTTCTAAGTTGGACTCTGTGCGCGCGGCACAGGTAAACAAAAGCAGGGTCATTTAGAAGGCGGTAAACAGAAAACAAGGCAAGGACATATTTTCACAAGTAGCCAGCCTACCCCCAAGTTGCATCAAGCCTAAATATACAGCTAACTGGAAGTTCTACAGGATAACGCTACACCAGGGATATACACTGTACTGAGCAAAGGCAGGTTAATGGATCACACAGCGCGGCGGGGTGACAATTGTTTTGTAAACAAATAATGTTGATATCCTGCGAAGGAGTGTTTAAACTTAAGATAAAAATATATAGATGTCTGGTTATTATTAAAAGACGTTTGTTGTGGTTTGTTGCAACGCACGCGCATTTTATAACAACGAACCTTTTCAAACTCACCAACTTAAAAAAAAAACAACCTAAATTTAGCTTGAAATAACAGCAATTCATTCAAGAAAAAATCTCAATTTATGATGATTATTTTAGCCTGGTTTCGGGGGTGGTACATGAGGTCACAAACAATCATGACTTTCACCACAAAATAAACATTGTATGCTAGCCCTGGCTCGTTTAAACATTTCATCACCATTTTGGTCGACTACAGTCGACAACAAAAATAATGGTCGGTGTTATCCAATTAAGTACGTACAGTACTGCATAAACATAGCCGGCTCCCACAAGCCTTATTCTTGAACGAATTCGGCAGTGGAAGGTTTGAATTGTGTCAAATCAAGTACAGAACTTTGTAAGTACAGAACAAATTAAGTACGTACTGCACAAAAATAGCCAGCTCCCACAAGCCTTATTCTTGAACGAATTCGGCAGTGGAAGGCTTGAATCGTGTCAAATCAAGCAGAGAACTTTGGGGGGAGGGGCCTTTTGAGTTACCTGCGTTCGTTGACTCTGAGCGTACAGGGGCAGCCGTCCGGGTCCACGACATACTCGTTGGGTATACCGGTGCCCGAGGGCTTGCAGCCGTTGCGGCAGTGTATGTACATCTCGCCGATCTGCTCGCTCACGGCGATGTTGTTCACGACGACCGCGAGCTTCATCTCATCGACGGGACATTTCTCTGGTAATGGGCCAGCAGAGAGGAAAACAAAAACGAACAAACGGTAAAGTGACGATGGACAACACGGCATGCCCTACTTGAATGATGGTCCCCGGTAACACAGACACTGCTGCATGTACTTAGTCACAATCACTGGGGCAAGCTATTCCATAGTAACATAAGAGATGTCTGGATTCTCAACATTCTTCTCTATTGATATTTGTACACGGGAGTAAAACATAGCTGTAAATATTTAGGGACGATCAATTGAATTTTTGTTATAATTTCCATTGTGTAGATTGTATTATTTTTTTATGTTCCCGGCTATGAGATTATAAGCAAATAGTTCACTTGTTCCCCACTGTATTCCTTCAAAGATAATATTGTTAACTTGATAAGGCAGGAGGGTTTAAAATATACAAATTTCTTCCAACAACTGACTCCAAATTTGCCGAGTCACTTCCAGAAATTTAATTCTTGTTTCAAGACCAGAGCGGGATTCTCGCTTGACAAAACTAGTTCTTTTCTTGTGCACACTGGAAAAGTTATCGAACAGCTTTTACCGGTCTATATTCCTCTGATCTGCAAATATTTCTCATGAAAATAATTTATCTTTTTAAAGGGAAAATATCAGAGCACTAACTGATAAAAAACATTTGCACCTAAATGAAATTCAATAAAGCCATTCATTATGTGACATGACGGCTGTCGTCAAATTGTCAACCTAGTCTGCTAGTCCCTGCTAGTCCCCCACCCCGACCACATCCCCCAAACCTACACCTCATCTAAACTTCCTCTCGGTTTCGAGAAAGTCAAAAAGATGCAATCTTCAAAGAGCTTTGGTTCCTGGCCTAGGACACACAACACTCCGCCGATAAGAAAAAAGAGGGGGGAAAAACCGAAGCCAAATAGCCAATCTTAATTAGCCACTTCCTGTAAACCGATGGGATGTTTGCACGCACGTACCCGTACCAGTGGCTCGCGTGACCGCCACCTCAGGAGGAACTGGCATTCTTAGAGGATTCCATTAATAAGTCAATGGTTAAGAAGAGGTTGGGGGGGGGAGAGAGAGAGAGGAGTAGAGGGGATTGTGAGCGGACAGGATGTGGTAAATAATTGATTGGTAAAAGCAAAAAGGTTGTGGGGGGTAAAAACACAACAAACCCGATTGTATTTCTTTGAAAAGGAAAAGATCAAAAGAGTATAAAACTTGGCAGAATGTAAAAGCCAAACATGTAAGTCACTCGTGTTAAAGTGGTAACCGTCTCATGTTATTCACAGATTCAACCTTAAAATCCCGGCAAAGTTAAAAATGTACTGTCCGATTACATCTTGAGAAACAAATTGAAAAATGATTCATGGCACAAACAAAAATCCATTTACGGATGCTTGCAAAGTATTCTCTTGGTAAAATCACCAGCATTAATATTTTTCGACACGAAAATACTTTCTAGCGACGCCATGTGTCATTAAGGAGTGGTGTGGCCGAGTGGTCTAGTGCACCGGACTGCAGAGTCAGCAGAGTCTCGGGTACTGGGTTCGAATCCTGGTCCTTGGGCAAGGCATTTAACCACACTTGCCCCGTCCTTGGGATGGGACATGAAGCCGTAGGTCCCGTGTGACATGCACGTTAAAGAACCCAGAGTGCTTATCGTGAAAGAGAAGGGGCATGCCCCGGTATTTCTGGCAGTCTGCGCCCCCCAATGGTGCTATTGGATGTAAATAGTAATAATAGTCATCAGTTCTATCTTCAATGGGTTTCTTCAGGCTTATGAGTTACAATGATTATATTCGCTTTCGAAGAATCCTTGGTTTCGATACCAAAAATGAATAATAATTTGAAAGCTAATAAGAGAAAAGCTAACAAATAAATTCAACATTTAGAGTTATTTTTCAAGGTGAAAGGCAAAATCGGTGTGAAATTGAACAGTACATCGTAAGAGTAGTTTAATGCCAAACATCAAATAGGTTATATTTACCAAATTGGCAAGACGTGACGCAGAATCTGCAATAGGTGTGCTGTAAAGCAACAAACAAGGAAATAAATCTGTAAATGTCATACTAGATCATCCCTCTCCTCTCCCCCCCCCCAAAATAAAAAAAGATTTTAATAAAAAAAACACGAGTGACAAAACCCCATTTACAAAGCCGTGTGAGAATGCCAGGCATTACGTTACGTGTGAATAATTCACCACTACAGGAAATCACTTGTAATTAAGTGATTAGAATGTCATTGGCACTGAGGGGCAGGTTTAACTGTGCCACACTGTGCCTGTTTGTCCGAAAGTCAAGGCGATACGCTCCAAACTGCCAGTGTACAAGTATGGTCATGTTATTGTGCTATGACTACATACATGCATACCCACATGTTGTTATCGAAGAATTTCTACGAGAAACAACTCTATTTTTACAATGCTAGTTTTCAACGGTGAAGTGTGAAACCAACAAAGTTACATTTTTTTATCACTGCAGGATATGTGTCTGCATATATAACTTTGTACAGACTACCGAATCCACTGCATATAATATGTATGTCAATCGATCTGTCAAAAAGGGTATAAAGTCATGCTATACCAGAACACGTGGTGGGCCGTTCTGTGAAAAAGGTTAAAAGAACATTTTTTTAAATGTCAGAATTTTTTTTGTGTAGAACAGCCCGTAACTTGATACGGCATAGCACGGACTTATAACCCTTTATTGCAGAGGTCACATAGTCTTAAGTTCATAACCCTAGTTAATTCATAAGGTTCTCTTGTAAGATGTCTTGTAAGTGGAATCAGATTAGCCAACGTATGGTAGGGTGTTGTAAGATGAGGTTGAAGGAAGAACGTTTTCCCTCTGGCCGCCAATTTTTTGTCAAATTTTCGAAGAGTTCGGATTCCGATTCGTATTTATGTGTATCAAACTACTTCAATTGAAGCGGTTTAATACACGTCATTAGACTCCCACATGGGTCTGTATCACGAGCCTACGGGAGAAGTTACGGTTTTAGAGGTAGGAGGAAAGCCCAAGAGATTTGGGGGGGAAACCCCCCACCACGAGGTTAGGTAGGGAAACGTCACGGGTCTTCCGGCGGGAAAGGTGAGGAAAGCACCTCTACGGAACCCGAACCCTAACCCAAACCCAAAACCCAAAACCCAAAACCCAAAACCCAAAACCCCAAACCCCAAACCCCCAACCCCCCAACCCCCAACCTGAACCCTAACCCGAACCCTATTTAATGGGGAATATACATAAACCGGTACCAGAGAACATTTGCATGTTTTGCAAAGTCACTGAAGTTTATGTAGCAGTGCGACACACGTGAAATTGACATTTTCAAATTTGTCCATAAAGCCAAGGGGTTATGGTGAGTGCTACACCTTGCTGTACCCTAGCGATTCCCCTCTCCCATTGTGAGAAGACTTACCCCACACTGCGTAATGACAGGATCCTTGAAGACATTCTTACAGAGGAGACAAAACAGCTTCCTGTTAGGTGGCTCAGTAAACACCAACACCTCTGGCTGTAAGGAAGAAGTAAATATCAACGACACGTAACAATTTGGGTTGTCATACGCAGCAAACACTGGTACAGTACATGCCAACATTTCTGTACGAACAATTGACAAATTTCAACATTTAAATTGTGTTACGTCCTTTTAAAGTATGGTGACAAACTTGATTGTACATTTCCTGATAATAAATTTCCTGATCATACAGTGACATCTTTACGTACACGTACAGGAATCGATACACGTACATGTAAGGAGACTAACTGGCTTTATGTCAGAGAGATTTCAATGTGATAAAACAAATTGTCGTTTTGTTATTGTACTCACACCAAATTTGTTAGAACATCGAAAGGTGACATTTTGATTAAAATTACATCATTATGTGTAGAAATGTATGTTATGACATAATAATTTGATGAAGTCAATGATGAAGTCTTGCAGCGTTCATGAATATAGTTTAATGTCTATATCATTCAAAAAGTTTCAAAACTTCCCTAGAAATGTTTTAGGGGGGTAATCTAATGCAATCTTCTATGTACATGTACCAATAATTATTATTTATTCCAACCAATTTTTTTAAAACCACAAAATACATGTAGTTGTCCTCTTAAACTGTTAGCATAAAAGTATTAGAAATCAAGTTCATCTTTATAGCTCTTGACTCGTGAAGAAAAATAAATAAAAAATCAGCACTCCATAATCAGGCTTTTAATCTCATAACATCCAAAGTATTAATCATAACCCATCACATTCCTGTGTTGGCAGTTCCGCTGTAGCATGATTTGCATTTTTTTCGGGCATTTCGGGGGAATTTTACTACCCCGCTGCGAATCATAAGATATGTCACAACAAATTAAGCCGGAGTTCTCCCGCTTTCACCCCGCAAGCTTTTTATAAAATCTACCAAATCTGCCCGGTCCTGTCCCGATCAGTTTTTGTTAGAGTGGCGGCATATTGGCAGCATTTTACACGAGCAATTTGCAAGTTTTGACAGTGTTCATTTCCCGAGAGATGTTGATGGTTTCACACTTTCCAGAAATGTTTCCAGCTTCAACTAATCTCTGTATGCAACGTGATTTCTAATACTTCCCCCCCTCTTTTTTGGGGGAGAGAGGAATGAAATACCAATTACAATCTAATACAGAACACAGCCCTGAAGTAATTATGTACGGAAATTGGTAAGTTTTGTCTCAATTTCAAGCATTAATCTCCTTCAGATTTGGAAAAAGGAAAACCGCTTTCCTAATGCAAATTAATTCTGAGAGTCAGTTACTCATATTTTAGACATTTTCACATTCTTGTTTGCGAGATTGGAAATTTCAGTACATACAAATTACAAGATTACTTAAATTAACTATCAAATAGGCAACATCTTGTGGGCAGCCAGGCCTATCCCAGAACAGCCTACAAGATGGCCACTACTAGATCTAGGGTCTATATCTAGACTAATAAACCGATGGCGTTTTTACTTACAATATTACATGCACATGTAGGACTCTGTGGGAAAATAGGCTGATATCCCAATAGTGTTCAAGTTACTGAACATATGCAGCAATAGCCATATCATCACACATACTGACTGTACGGTATGTGTTGAAAAGTCAACCAGAAACTAACAATTGAAACGAAGCACTAACCCCTGTAAGGAGACAATAGTGGGCAGGGTTTCCTTTGTTAGGCCATAAATTCCACCGTTAGTTTCTCATGGTGCCACTTCGATGTTAAAAAAAAAAGTTCACTGCGGTTCAAATCACATTACCCGTAATTGCACGAAACAGAAAATAAAGACTGTTTATTTATATATCCGGCACGACAACAAATACAGGACGATATTCCTGGCACTAAAATGCCTCCTCGTAAACAGGGGATTAAAGACAGCATTTCAGAGCAGTCCTTGTTGATTGTGTTTACTGCCGTCACAGCCCCGATCACCAATCAACAGGGGCAGGCCCACGAGCAGCCGTTACGGTCGTCGCTAGCCAAATAATGGCAGCTTCTATTCTCAATCTTATCTGATCATCATAAAGGGGATGTTACTAGTGATTTTGACTCCGTCGATTAAATCACGTCCACACGACTTCCACGCAATTAAACATGGGGGACTATAGATGCACGCAAGGGGAGGGGTTGGGACTTGCTGAAGAAGGGGGGAGGTGCCGAGAGGGAGGGGGGTATTTCGGTATTAGAGAAAACCGGCAGTGAGGAATTATGACACAATGAAATATATGTGGTGATTTAAATATAACAAAAACAAAAACAAATTGCCGCAAAACCAAACAAATTACCGCAACTAAGTATTCTACCGCAACCAAACAAATAACCGCAACCAAATATCCAAATATACCGCAACAAAACAAATTACCACAACTTAATATCCAATATACCGCAACAAAACAAATTACCGCAACCAAATATATTACTCTAACCAAACAAATAATGGCAACCAAATATATTACAGCAACCAAACAAATTACCGCAACCATATATTCAAATATTTAACCAAAACCAAACAAATTACCGCAACCAAATATCCAAATATATTGCCGCAACCAAACAAATTACCGCAACCAAATATCCAAATATATTACCGCAACCAAACTGCAACTACATAAATTACCAAATGCGATAATCACATATTGAATTAACTACATGTAATTAATGCACACACGAAAATTACCATGTGAATAAATTACCACGTAAATTAAATAATTAACATGTAAATATGTTAATTTCCATGTAAAAGAATGCAATACCTTAAATAAACACATTAAATTACCACAATACATTTAGTAAACGGATTACCCTTTAGTGACTACATTAGGTTAAATGCGTTATCATAAGGATGAATAAATTACCACTGAACCGCAGAAAACAATCAACCATGGTAAGTACGCCATAACCCATCCACCACAAACATGAAATACACCACATGCATCCTGCAATTAAACAGTCACAGTACAATATTCCTAAATGTAACAGGAAAGATACCGTCCTGACAACCAATCCAAAACCCCAATTCTCATCCAGTCCTGCAAATTGACCTTCGATCTACACTAATGACTTGAACTCAGAAATCAACTGAAGGAGAAAACTGGACAATTAAAAGGCTTCTGCCGAATAAACGACGCTTCCTCAATTTCCCAGGAACCACAAAGCTTGGCTCCTCAATACAGCGCTAGTTGGTGCAGCATAGATGCATTAAAAGCAACTTGCATATACATAGGATATCCACACAGAATGCACAGTCACCGCCGAACTTTCCCAAATTAGCAAAAACTCACGGAGGAGAGACGTAATGCTTCAGTATTTACTTAAGACAGCCACCCATACCCCCTGTTCCTTTTCCACCCTTGGGAATCATCAGTGGTTTGAATGAGTCTTAAGAATTAGGGTCATGCCCCAGAAAACGGCAAGTCATGGATTCCCATCTCTAAAATCCAGTTCAATTATAACCATTTTCTAAAGTTACTGAGCATTATTGATAGACATGTACAAAGCCTCTCCAATATTCTGCCATAACCACTTAATATATCACTGACACAAGGATCTAATATCTAATCAAGATTACACATTCAACTACTGGTATGTACGCAACTTTTAACTGAAATAGAAAAATTGTGCAAGCTTTCCCACACAAAATGTAGTTTTTTTTTTTCTCTAACAAAATACAGAAAGCTAAAATGAGAGAGAATGAAAGAAGAAGTAGCCGTGGCTGACATCCCCTGGTTGAAGTTTACAGGAACTGATCCAATTACCCAGGGGAACAGCAATTCAAGGGATTATCCCCAAACTGAGCTGGCCTTTTTTTTATTGGCACGCTACTGTACATGTCAACAGATACATGTACTAACACACACATACTTATGGCTGTACTACAAAATTCGAGTGGAATTAGGGAACTACTAAATCTTCAATATTAGGAATTTTTTTGTATTTATTTATTCAGAAGATATTCGTACAGGTTTTTATTGTGAACCCATCGGGTCTGGGTGGCAGGTAGAGGAGTTACGGTATTAGAGGGGAGAGGAAAGTCCCATGAGTTGGGGGGAAACCAACCAGGTGAAGTACGTAACGTGTGGGGACCATCAAGATTTAAACCACATGACCTGCCTAATATTATGAATGGTATTTGGTTCTTAAGCCGTGATGTATCACAACACGTGATATTTATGCTTCCGGGTTCAAACAAAGAACATTTCTGCAAAACAATTTAGCTACTACAAGTGAAATTCAAGTACCAAAACATAACTCAGAAAAGTGCAGGGGTCAGAGAGGTTGGACCCTCTCCAAAGGCCAAAGGTGCATAGGTCAAAGGTGCGCAGGTCAGAGAAATTACAATGCAAGAAAACCTTGAAAAAGCCACACTTAGAACATGCGAAAACATAGCCATCTTCTAAAAGTAACTTTAGTTTCAATTAATTAGGTTGGCCTTGAAGCATGCAATACTACGATACCGAATATATCACTAAGATACTTGCGTATAGATCATATCAAAAGGAATGTCTCAAGCTTGCCCTGTCCCACACGGACCCCTACCCCTACCCCTAAAAGCCCAGACGTCTCACCTCCTTGTCCTCATTACTCTCCACACTCTCGGAGCGGTTGAGATCGCTGTAATGATGCTTCGTGGTTAGTTTAGGGCGTGGCGGCTAAACGATTGCGGGCATGAGGCAACAAAATGATGAGATGAGGATGGAAGATGAGTTAGTGAGTGTTGGGGGGACGCGGTTGTTAGGAGGGTCCAACGTGGATAGTACGAGGGCGCTATATTCATAGAAGACGCTAAAGTGTCCATAATTTGGCTAGCAAACCATTCTTTGATTTGCATAGACCAAGTTCTAAATACTAAGCAAATCAGTGCTGATTTGTGAAATTGGTGTCATTGGTCATTTGGTGTCATTGCACCACCACGTTGGGCCACAATTTGTGACAGTGTCCATTGTTATGGGAGTATATGCATCCAAACCATTATCATACATGCACTATGAGTGCCTATTAGTACTTTGAAGATGTTACTTCAACTAGATAGAAATTAATCTCTATACTTTAAAGAGGTGGTATTGTCCAAGTTCGGTTTGAGAAATCATTTTTGAATGCTGAATTTTGTAGGTTTTCCCTCGTTGGTAGATTAGTATGTTCCTGTCAAAATGAGTTATTGGCTGACCGCAATCATTTATTTTGATGGATGGATGGATGGATGGATGGATGGATGGATGGATGGATGGATGG
>JAVCKS010007901.1:0-17189 GCA_032273685.1 Pteraster tesselatus
TTATTGGTATTATTTTGAGTGAAGGAAGAAGAGAATATACGTAGGGTTTGGGTTAGGGTAGTGTGGTTAGAGATAGGATTAGGGAAGGGCTCCCCCAACATGCATTTTTCGCCAACATAATGAACATGCACAAACTAACGGCAGACCCTACTTATTTTGCGACCCTACTTATTTTGCCCGACACCGGCCGTGGTACTATCGGATTGCAATCAGATAGGGCGCGCGCGCACAGACGTCACACGTGATTTGTATTACGCGCATTCGGATTGCAAGCCGATTGGTTTTACACGGACGGACAGAATTTTAGGTATCCGATTGCAATCGGATTGCAATCGGATTGATAACTGCCTCGCTGTTTGGATTAAATTAACCGCCATTCATTTAATCAGATACTGTTTACACGGACGCTATCTGATTCGAAGCGGCTGAAGCTGGTTACGAATCCACCAAATTTGTGCCGTGTAAAGAGGGTATTAGACACTATTTGTTATTTACAAGTATACGGCAATTGTGAATCTACGTGACTGGATGGTCACACCTTTGTGCAATGGTGTGACTAATTTCAAACTCGGCATTGCTCCGTTGAATACATCATTCATCCATTCTTTAACCTCAAGAAAATATTCGCACTCGCAAACACCCATTATTTGTGTACTATTTATAATTTGTTTACCATTATAGGTGCGTTGTACGAGCTAACCAAAAGCTACCTGGTAGTGTTCGCTACGCTGGGAGGTCTGTCACTGCTAAATGCTGTGACACTCGGTGTGGAGAGAATGCTTAGTCGGAACTAATCGATTATTTCAGGGAGGAGGAGAAGAGAGGAAAGGAGGCCAATCCGGTGTACGATCTTTGGTATAAGATTTCGTTTGTTTGAGCAACTAAATTTTGTATCATTACCGTACGTGTAGATAAATAATTTCTTCCTGATACGTACTGCATTCTGGTAGGAACATGGTACATAGCTTGTTATATCGAAGACTCAGTATATCGAAAGCTTCCGACGGCAGAGGATCAGAAAGACTAATCCTTCTGCGTATGGACTTGCGAAGTGTTCGGTGCGCCTGCAGCAGGAAGTGCGCCCCCGTTCGGTGTTCGGTGGCCAGTGTATTCCGACAGCATTGCTGTCAGTCGGATGACACTGTGCGTTAGTACCGGTATTCAACCTTACAGTTTCCATCTCGTAGAAGAATAACAGAAGAATAAAATGATTGTATAATTATGTGTAATAAAGTTAAAATGTTTGGCGAGTAGTCCTTGAGAGTAGCCCATGAATTTCCAAAATAAAAAGCTCTCTTAGTAACGATGTAATTAATATTATTATCTAGACCTATATGAGGTCTGGACAACCCTCCACAAGTGCTAGAATGGCTGGATTTCCAAATTGAAAAGCTCTAAAAAAATTGATTCTGTTAACTATAGAGATTTGAATAGGGTTTAAACTTACCCAACTATATACTTGTACTAAATGTATTATATGTATACTATATGTTTTCACTATATCATTGTAACGATGCAAGGAGCATGACATTTATGGTGTAAGTATTTATTAACCTATCGGCAAAGTGGATTTTACTATACACTGTTTTAATCATATATAAATCAATCGAAGATCACAAAGTGACAGCGATATTAGAGGGATATTATTGTATGTAGGCCATTAACATAAATATTTTAATAAATGTCATACATTACCATTAAAACCTGTTATATAGGTCTAGATGCCTATTTTGCAATGTTCTCTCGGCTATTTTTTCTTTATCTGGGGCCCGAATGCCCCGTGAGCGATTTCAATGGAGTTCTTTGCTGAAATGCCCTGTTGCTCCGAACCGTACAGTGCGGAATATCCTGCAGGGCAGTCGGGCGGCCGAACAGTAACGTTACCGGTACTGACTAAGCTCAGTGGGCCGTAGTACTAGGCATAACAATCAGCAAATGCTTGCAAGCAAACTGGGGTGGTAGCAAAAATGAGGAAAGGATTATCACAAAACGAATCGGTCACAGCGCCCTCTTTTGCAGAATACGACTTTGAACCAAAGTGCCGCCGTGACCTTGACCTTTGCCTTTTTAAAATTTTACAGATTAAAGTCTTAGAGCAGTCATTCTTGGTGCAAACCGTTTTGGTACAATTCATAGTACTCGAAGCACTGCTATTAGGTGAAATGATTCGCTCCATGATGAACAAAGCGAATGAAGAAGAAAATGAAACGATTACAGCAATATAAATTACGGTATAATCGTCGTTTGTTGGACATGATTTCATTTGGACTGCACGCACAGCAGCTATTGGTTAAGTCATTGTCGTAGAAAAAGCACGAAACAAGCACAACATTGACTACCGAATTATAACTCTCAGAGGATCATGGGTTCGCTATAGAACGTCTCGAAATTTTCCCATCGTTCTAGGAAAGTGCAAACAAAAGCGAGAGAACGGCTAGTCTGGCGATGGATACTATTTGAGTTTTGATGTCAAACGCCAACTATTGTTATTCTATCACATTTTACCACAAAAGCTAAATTACGTTACGAGATCGTGTAGAAATGAATACGGTGAACGAGTTCAGTACCATTTCGAATGCTCAGAAAGCGTTTCCAGTAGTGGCTCCGAAATTGTTTCTCTCGCCGTTCGCGAGATCTCGTTCCAGATGAGAGCTTTCACACATGCGCAGTACTCCAGACGAGGATCGATAGGGTCGAGTGCTAATGGACCATCGTAGCTGCTGTGGGTTTTATCCCCCGCCCCCAAAGAAAAAAGCAAAAGAAAAAGAAGACATATAATTTGTTAAAAAGGGATTTTGCCTTTCGCTGACATTATGGTTTCAATGTATACGTTGTATTGAGCGCCATCTAGAAAAACAAAATCAAAGGTAACTAGGGCAGGGATATAGTCCGGCTGCGGTACCGCATGCTATGCCGGTTAACAAGCCGCCACCATGACCGAGGGCGGGTTCAGAGGTCAAAGATAGTTGCAAATAATGTTGCCGTTACTCGTTGCCGAGTTTATATGAATGTGTTTACACGATAGAGGGCAGCATTTCGAGGTCAGCCAAGGCGGCGGCCACAGTATGTCGCGTTCAGTCACGCGATAAATGTGCGACATGCATTAGGGCACGTCGATTGCTGGTCGAGTCGAGTCCACTCGAGTCGGTAACATAAGCGCGGCATTAGAACACCCAAAACCAACACTATGAGAACTAGCCATGGAAATTAGGCTAACCAACAATGAAGGCTATTGTCTCCAAACAATGAGTTGCGCTTCACGTCCATTGTTAGTTCCTCATAGTGCCACTCCCGATTCTTTCCGACCCACCTGGATAGTATTTCCTTCTTCCTTATCTCTGCTGTTTTCCGCGGGTACGAACATCGATCGCTCTCCTCCCAAATAATACTGATATTCCTCCAATCGCTCAGTGCCGTCAGCACGCCCTTGACGGCCGTACCCAGGTCGAAAAGCTCCGGGTTTCCCGCCCTCTCCCAGCAGTGAATGACCAGAAGGTCGAAGAACCGCGTCGTTGGTTGGCCGCCGCGGAGCCGCAGACGATACTTTCTCCAGTGTCTGACCAATAGGATCACGTCTTTGATGGCCCGTGGAGTGCCCTCGAGTAGTTGCTGGCGAATGTCGTCCAGGGTCGGCTGGTAGGGCGACTTGTCGTGATCGTGCGTGAACCGCCGGAACATGGTTTCTTTGTTAGCTGCAACAGTTATAAAAATCGTCATAATAATCCGTGAATCATCAGTCATAATTGGTAAAATTGTCAACCATTTAGCTGCATACAGATAATGTGACACCGTACGAGTTGTAATGAAGACGTGGCTAGCGATTGAGTGATCGGTGCAGCTATAGTGGTGCCTATAAGTAATCGATTAAGGCGATGTATAGTTTATGAAATTACAGTATCACATACGATAATCAGTGGTAGGCCTACCTATCGGAGGGGCGTAGCCACAGGTTGATGCGGATGGGGGGGGGGGTGTTACATAATGAATATGTTTTCAGATGAAGTGACCGATGTCTCTACCAAGCAGCGGCTTGATGTTGCCTTGAGGAAGCTTATAGTGATCAATGTGTTTTGCAAGGCACCACCCCAGGCGCATGACTTGATGACCATGCCGAGTGATCTCTTATTTTCCCCTTTGGCACCCACGCGGGTAGCAAACACCCACGCCCTCTTCGGCTAGCTGTACGGCCCCGTAAAAAAACTGGTCGAACCTCCAACGAGCATGCATGAACAATTAAGAGCACGGCATTTTCGACGGAGGTATTTCAAAGTATATGCAGATATTTGTACAGAGATCGTACCACAAGTGGTTTGACTATAGAGTGCACTTTGAATAGGGTTTGACGAGGTTTCATGAATAGAGTTTGACAAAGTTTTATGGATGGGGTTTAACAAAGTTTTATGGCTGGGGTTTGGCGAAGTTTTGTGAATGAGGTCTGACAATATTTCATGGATGGGGTTTGACAAAGTTTTATGGGTGGAGTTTGACGAAATGTTATTGATGGGGTTTGGCAATATTTATGAATGGGTTTTGACAAAGTTTTATGGATAGGGTTTGACGAAAGTTTTATGGATGGGGTTTGACAAAGTTTTATGAATGAAGTTTGACAATGTTTTATGGATAGGGTTTGACGAAAGTTTTGTGGATGGGGTGTGACAAAGTTGTATGGATAGGGTTTGACGAGGTTTTATGAATAGCGTTTGACGAAGTTTTATGGGTGGAGTTTAACAAAGGTTTATGGGTGGAGTTTGACGGAATTGTATGGATGAGGTTTGGCAATATTTTTATGGATGGGTTTTGACGAATTTTTATGGATGGGGTTTGACAAAGCTTTATGGGTGAAGTTTGATAAAGGTTTTTGGATAGGGTTTGACGAAGTTTGATGGATGGGGTTTGACGCCGTTTTATGGATGGGGTTTGACAAAGGTTAATGGGTGAAGTTTGACAAAGGTTTATGGGTGTAGTTTGATGAAATTTTATGGATAGGGTTTGACAATATTTTATGGATGGGGTTTGACAATGTTTTATGGATGGGGTTTGGCGAAGTTTTATGGGTGGAGTTAGATGAAAATGTATGGGTGGGGTTTGACAAAGTTTTATGGGTGGAGTTTGATGAAATGTTATGGATAGGGTTTGACAATATTTTATGTGTGGGGTTTGACAACGTTTTATGGATGGGGTTTGACGAGGTTTTATGGATGGGGTTTGACGAAGTTTTATGGATGAGGTCTGACAATATTTTATGGATAGGGTTTGACGAGATTTTATGAATAGAGTTTGACGAAGTTTTATGGATGAGGTCTGACAACATTTTATGGATGGGGTTTGACAAAGTTTTATGGATGGGGTTTGATGAAATTTTAGGGATAGGGTTTGACAATATTTTATGGATGGGGTTTGACAAACCCCATCCATAAAACTTCGCCAAACCCCATCCATAAAACGTTGTCAAACCCCATCCATAAAATATTGTCAAACCCTATCCATAAAATTTCGTCAAACTCCACCCATCAAACTTTGTCAAACCCCATCCATAAAAAGTTGTCAAACCCCATCCATGAAATATTGCCAAACCCCATCCATAAAACGTTGTCAAACCCCATCCATAAAATATTGCCAAACCCCATCCATAAAATTTCGTCAAATCCCACCCATAAAACGTCGTCAAACCCTATCCATAAAATATTGCCAAACCCCATCCATAAAATTTCGTCAAACTCTATTCATAAAACCTCGTTAAACCCTGTCCATAAAAAAGTTGTCAAACCCCATCCATAAAATATTGCCAAACCCCATCTATAAAATTTCGTCAAATCCCACCCATAAAACTTTGTCAAACCCCACACATAAAACGTCGTCAAACCCTATCCATAAAACTTCGTCAGACCCTATTCATAAAACTTTGTCAAACCCTATCCATAAAACGTTGTCAAACCCCATCCATAAAACGTTGTCAAACCCGATCCATAAAATATTGTCAAACCCTATCCATAAAATGTCGTCAAACTTAACCCATACAACTTTGTCAAACCCCATACATAAAACGTCGATAGATCCTATCCATAAAACTTCGTCAAACGCTATCCATAAAACTTTGTCAACTCCCATTCATAAAAGTTCGTCAAACCCCATCCATAAAATATTGCCAAACCTCATCCATAAAATTTCATCAAACTCCAACCATAAAACTTAGTCAAACGCTATTCATAAAACTTCGTCAAACTCTATTCATAAAACCTCGTCAAACCCTATCCATAAAAAAATTGTCAAACCCCATCCATAAAATATTGTCAAATCTCATCTATAAAACGTCGTCAAACCCATTCCTAAAACTTCGTCAAACCCTATTCATAAAACTTCGCCAAACTCCATATATACAATTTTTGTCAAACCCCCATTCATACAACTTTGTCAAACTCTATTAATAAAATTTCGTCAAACTCCACCCATATAAATTTGTCAATGCCCATCTATAAAACTTCGTCAAACCCCATCCATAAAACTTCGTCAAATCCCATCTATAAAACTTCTTCAAACCCCATCCATAAAACTTTGTTATTCAAATTAGCATCCCATCCAGAATTATTTGGTCCCTCCACAATTCGCTCACTGGGGCAAAAAATTTACCGTCGCTATACTCTCATTTGTAGGTTACTATTAGCTCGACCGCCCTCAACAGAGGGCGCTACGTTTGGATTGCAACATCCGCAGAGGGAAATTTCAATAATAAACACATTGCAAATACAATCATCCCTGCATTTGGAAAGAATTCGGTTGCTAACCGCCAGCTTATATATCTTCCCAAATGTACCTTAATTAGACTGAAAAAATCTAAAATTAGGAATTACTGGAGAAAGAATATCTCAACTAGTTCTAATATGTTTCTAATGACAAAAAATACAATTTTTTTCTAAATTTACCTTTCGCGGCGCGGCTATTTTTGTATCCCGAATAAAGGCAAGACTTGCAGTTTTAAGTCTTCTCTCGTAAACAGTCCGTGCAATTAAAGGCATTTAGCCTCGTACGGATAAGGTAGATTTGTAAAAGTGTAATTTTGTCATAAAATTACTACTAGTTTTAGCCACATTCCTCAACAGATACCTAATCTTAGATTTTCCTTAGTCTAGAACTGTTTCAATAAGAGGTGGGTCTTCGTTCAACAAGAGATTAACTTCTTACATTTACTCGGGTCGGGGCCGATCAAGTCCACCCCGAGTACCAGTCTCCCCTGGTACCAGTCATCATCTACAAAGAGCCTGATCGGCATAGCGTCATCTGACGTCTTCCCCCGCCCGCCCTCTGTTGCTACGGTTTTCGGGACGTCACGGGAGGTCAGCAGGTCACGCGTCGACGCGACGGCACTCTGGATGCCTCGCTGGTACTCGTCTATGCTGCGGAAGTCAGCTACGTAGAGAGTGAGTTGGAATTCGCCTTCCTCCTCGGCGGCCGTAATTCCGGCTGGTAGATCACCGCTCTTGGAAAAATATTTTTTTAATTTTACATTTGGAAAATCGGGGAGTGTTTCTCTTAAAGCTTTAGCGCACCATGAGGGTCTGTATCATGAGCTGATACAGTTCTGATAACCTCACCACGGTATAGGATGGCACAAATGTGGTGCACCAGAGGAGGTACCGGGGTCTATACCGTGAGCTCATCCAATCATTGTTCATCACACAAGTATATTTATTTAGCATACCGTGCTGCATAGGTCTATATCGCGACATGGTTTTAGCTGGAGTGCAATACATGTACACGGTACCATAGTAGACACATAAACAAAAAGGACTACCGAATGCTGGTTATTTTCGGTTCGGCGACAGTCTGTTCCACTGAGCCACCAGGAGAATCCTAGAGTTGCATGATGAGGCCGTATTTTAAAACTGCCCAAGATCCCTGAAGTTACATTATGATTTTGTGGATCATGACGCCGGGCGAATAGCAAGGGGAAATAAGGGTACTTTCACGGGCACCCCTCTAAAATCTTACTTTTTAGCTTGCTTGTAAAATGGCTTAAAATAAAAACGAAAACACATTTTTAGATAGATAAAAGACAGTGCCCTCCATTAAAAAACGATCAATGCATTTTGACCCTTGGAAGTTGAAAAGTTCTATAATATGGCCTGATCATGCTATGTTTGCCCACGTCGACAGGATCTATAGTATATACTACTCACTAGTGTGAACCTCAACACACTGAAGGGAGCACATTTTCGAATGAACGAGACGAGGCCGGATGCCACTCCACGGAGTTCCTCCAAGAAGTTCTCCTTACGACGAAGATGGCTTTCCACAAAGGGCTCCAAATCAGACGGGCACAGACTCCACGGTTGTGCCGTGCCCGCAGCCATTCTTCTGGCAGTTGAGGGCGATTGAATTGGAAACTGTTTCGCTTTCTTCTATAATTCTCGACTTCTGGCTCCGTTCTCTGGCTTCCCTATAGTTTTAGAAGAAGAATCGACTATACAGTTAAATGTACACACATTTCGCTGGCTGACGGTACCACCGAAGCTAAAGACTAAATCTAATTGACGAAGTGGGGTTACAGCTGACGGTACCAAGCTATCTTCCAACAAGGCCGCTCTTCTGTCGCGGAGTATGAGCTGACGCTTAATCTTTTCGTCACAAGCTGCGGTCATACACGCCAACATGACTTACCACAACATAATGGTGCAGCAACGTCGCCACTTTGATACGTAGCCACCGTTCGCTCTTACTGCGAAGAACGATCGTTCTGTTAAATACCGATTTGGTTCCACTCTCGTTTCCAGTATTATAACATTTTGAACATCATCATTCGTGTTTGTATATTTTTATCTGGAGTAAACTTTCAGCGAGATTAAGTGATGCTGAAAAGTGCTGAAAAGTGCATTTAGTGCGAAAAGTCTACGCAGAAGATTACGCTTTCTGAATGAGCCCCATACGAAACTGCAAGAAAAGCGTGTGCTCAGGTAAAGACTGGAAACTCAATACAAACATTGCTTTGATAACAAACACGCCCTCGTTAAAAAAATAGATTTATCCGTCTGGCGCCACCTAGCGGCCGTCTCGGAAGCGGACATTGGAACTTCATGTTGAATATTCCAATCACGGCAAATTGTCATAAAAACAATGTATATAAAATCGTGAGTTTAAGGTACCATTGTAAGCTTTCGCATTCTACCATTTGGAATGGTTGACCCACGGTATCTTTTGATGGCCTATATAGAGTGAGTTTTAATTGCCGTTTGGCTCCAAAATGAGCAGGGTCGATCGGTCGCTCGGTCCTATTAGTTTTCGTAGCATTTTCACGTATTGTTAAAGTTTGTAAAGCTTATTTTCAGGAAGTTACTATAGCTGTCACTACTGGAATAGTTTAGAGGGAAGTTAGGACTGGCTACTTACGTCGCTGACATTGGCTAAACGATATACTTACTCGTTTACGTCGTGGATTGATACGCACGAATTCGCCGCCATTTTTATACAGCGCCGTCCGCTGAACAGTAATAGGTCCACGTCCACGTGTTGTGGCTTCGCGCGTATGCATGGCACATAACCAACAGAGGGCGCTACATTTGGTTTGCACAATAATCCGCAAACCGTGCGCGCGAGCGGATCGCGAAACAGTATAAACCAACGTCCTTAGCGTGGCTTCGCCGATCGAACAGCACCCGATGATAAATTATCAGCATTGATTGCAGGATTTTTGGTTTTTGAAATGTCGAATGGAAATTCCAGATCTTTTGGGACTGGGTCGGGAAAACGGGGGCTGAACAACTCTCTGATGTTTAACAATGTTTTCCCTATAGAAACCAGAGGCCGCCCAATGTCTAACAGGTAAAAGAACATCAACAGAATGGAACGGAACTTAGGCCTAAATAATTGAGTATATGAAGACATACAGGTGTTTTGGATACAGCCTGCTTCATAGAAATCGTGGCGAGCTTTACCAACGTAGTTTGCTCTAGGCCATACCATGTATTTTGGCAGCGTTTGTATAAATAGTTGATAATGTATTGTTCGTTATAATGTCCCTTCCGCACAGGGGAACGACTTGTTACGTCGGTATATAAATGTACCACTATAGTGTAAACTTTATCATGCACATATTTATGTCATTTCAACTGCGTACATTGACTGGTTTTAAGAACAAACACTTGGTGGAATAATAGAAAAAGAACTATAACGATAGCCCTTGGTATAGTTTGAATAACACACGGTTAAATAATGACAGTTGACATAACCTATAAACAAATTGTTTAGGAAAGAAATATATTCAGCTTACTATACTTTGGAGAGTTATCCCTGTTAGCGTAGCCCGAGTATACTTCTGGTTTTCTGGCTTACAAAACGGCCGCCGATTGTAATAACCGTTCCAATCAGGGTTTCCCGACCAAGTCTTTCTCCTTGTTTCCTGTGATAACAGGAAGGATGACACTGTTTTAAAGGTTTACGAACCGATTACAATTAGCCTGTTCACACTAGTGGAATGTGCTGATGATTGAAACGGTCAAATTCTCATCAGTGAGGGCGCGTGCCGTCAGTTGAATTCGGCTGAAGACAGGGATATCCACGCGGTGAGCCAAGCCCGTATAATCAACTAACGACGCAATCTGCATCAGTTCACGACGTAGATCCGGCTGAGCAAAACGGTTGACACTCGGACACTTTTGGAGTCAAACCTGAGTTAACTAGTGAAGCACACCAACTGCGGTGGGTCTAGAAAAATCGTCCACTCATAATGCCGATCTTGGTATGACGTTAAAACTCTATCATCCCACAATACCATCCATTCAGCTACCGACAATACGATAGTATTGAATTACGACCGTGGAGGAATATTGTGGCTGTGTGTTCTTCGTGTGCAGCGATGGATAGATTTTAGTTGAATGGCTGACGACGAAGCAATTGCCAGACGTACAATTGAATGTCACCGTTAAGCCACACTCGACGGTCGTCCAGGTATTTTACCCCTATTTCCCATATCACGAACACCGATGCACTTCACGGCGACAGTGATTAGAACGTGTAAGCGATTGCGCGGTACTCAGCAATTTCAATTGTGACATTAATCATATATTTTTTTACTTCAAAACACAGCGTTGTTAAAATAACCTTTATCGAGTTTCAAGTACGTCGGTGTTCAGTGTACCTGGGAGTGAAGTACTTAAAGGTATAAATGCTTTCCCGCGTTTATGAAGCAAACCGATTCTATACAAACCTCCAGGAAAACTCCAAAACACAAAACTCTAACCCAAACCTCTAATCAAAATCTGTAACAAAAACCTCTGCAATTTTCTCTCTTACAGAACCTCAATATCTACTCCAACCCTCTAACTAAACCTCTTACCAAACCTTTATAACTAATCCAACCTAACTATTAAAATAACTAAACTTCTAACCAAACCGCTGTAGCCAAACGTCTGTAACTATAAGCAAGCTAATTAAACCTCTGTCTACAACTTTAAACTCAGTAACTAAAATAAGTCATCAAATACGGAGGAAAAATATTTCTGACAAGTTTTTGACCTTTTCTTCATTTACAATCAAACGCAGTAATCTCTCTTCATAATTCAGTGCAACATATTCCCGCAATATTCACTTTAAGCGCGCGCTTGTGTATCGAGGTGACCTTTACTACTCGGAGGGAAAATAAACCAGTCGAGTTGTATATCAGCTACAAACAGACAAGACATCGGTACAATGCTGCTATTGTTAACTTCAGACCCGGATCCGTTGTGATCGCCAGCGTCCCGTAATGTCGAAGAGGGCGGCCTTGATAGTGCAGTACAGCCTTGGTAAAGCCTGCCTTACCGCTCTTTGCTGGAAGATTCTGAAAACCAGGTCTTGCGCCCTCTATATGGCTTCGCTCGGGACCCTCTTATCGAGACTATGCGGGATACTCCGTTTTGCTCTGTCACGGTTGAACTCGAAAGTAAACGTACAATCCCAACTAAACTACGGGGTTTAAAGTTGGCAGTCTGGTACAGAGAATGTACGGAGTAAAAATGTTCATACGTTTTTACCAATATAAACCAAGAGAAAATGGATTTTTGTTTCAACGGTAAAAAAAGAAACGGCCATGTTTAAAGATGGCCGCAGCTTATTTCACAAACTCCTCTAGCGTGCTAAGTTATATGCAAACGGCCGTCGTATTTTGTCGGCTACTTCAGATACTCGGGATGTAGTGGTTCGTAGGCCTAATTAAGTTTTAATTTATCCCCAGTAAAGATGATGGGAATTCCACTGCCCCCCGAAAACCCGGGGGTCACTTAGGGGAAAAACGTATAGGGGGCCCACCCAAGGCTTCGAAACAACACCCTTTACCGGAAGTAGAAACGGCATCCTTCACCGGAAATTTGAAAGTCACCACAAAGTCACCGGAAGTCAACACAAATACACCACAAATATACCCCTTTACAGGACGTTCACGAAATACACGTTTAGGCCTATATAAACCTGGAAATAACGTTAAATGTACCCGGACGACTCACAAAACTGCCCTTTTAAAGAACTCCCTTTAAAGGGAGTTATCTCAGTTTGAGCGATTTTGCTGAAATTATAAGCATTACACCGACAGTTTGAGCAGAGGGCATGTTATAATAGGTATCAAGCGTCGCGTGACCCCACCCTAAAGGTGCAGTTCGATCGAAGATATCGAGTCACTTTTGTTTTCATAAGCAATAACCGCAACAACAATCACAACAACCCGAGCCGAGCACCGTACTTTTGTTTACAAACAAAAATACCAATGTCTGGTTGCCGTGTATAATCTGCCAAGCTTCAGCACAATGTTGATTTTGAACAAAATGCGCACGCATCCTATAGTGCGGTGACCTTTGAAATGCAATGTCAGTTGCGTGGCCGAATTACATTAATGTACAACTACAGTGTAAACTAACAACAAAGCGTAGAGGAATGGAATATGAACCTTTTTATCGGAGTATATATAGCGAACCAGTATAAAGCGGTTTAAGAATCACCAAGTATAAAACAGTGTCAGTCTATAATCAAAACGTTATTGACATCAACGAAGTTTTGTAAATCCTCGTAAAAAAAATGGATTTCCAATTCCTTGAGCCAGTGGTGCGTAACGGTGTCCTGTTGGCGCTCATTTTCCTGGGTGTTGCGTTTTACGTAATACGTCGCAATGCCCGGAGCGTGCCTCCCGGGCCCTGGGGACTTCCTTATCTGGGTATGGTCCCGTACTTCTTCGTCTTGGAGCGGGTGTTCGGTCTGCAGGGGCACGAGATCATGCAGAGATTGGCCACCAGACACGGCAGGGTTTTCAGCTTCATCGCTTTCGGTCGTCTGGTCGTGGTCTTGAACGATGCCTCAATCGTCAAGGAGGCGTACCAACACACGGAACTAAACGACCGACCCAAAATGAGGATCAAGAACTACACTCTAGGCAAAGGTAAGTATTCTTAGTTGCGTTATGTTGACACTGCGACGGATGCCAGTCCAAACGTACAGGTATGTAGGTACATACGGAAGCCAGATAGTGCCAGGTCGATTTTTTGGTACATATATAATGGCGGCCGCCACATAATCGTGTACAAACAAATATTCAACTACGTACAACACAAATTATTAGCCATTTCGTGATGGCACTATCCGGCTTCCGTATATACGAACGAGATCTCGAGAAATACACAAATACCACTGTCACGAGGCCCATTTATAACGAACACAGCTAGCTAACGATTCAGTGACTTAACACTAACCTTAATATTTGACTCAGGTGTTGCATTAGCCAACGGCGAATGTTGGAAGGAACAGCGAAACTTCACGATCCGCACCCTGGAGAGTCTTGGCGTAGGCACGCCGAGCCGCGAGAAGAAAATATCAGATGAAGTTGGACTTCTCCTGGATGAGTTGACAGCCGCGAAGGGAAAGTCCTTCGATCCCAAACACCACCTCATGATCTGCGTCTCTAACATCATCTCCAATTTGATGTTCAGCACCCGCCAATCCTACGACGATGCCGAATTCAAAGATTTTCTGGACATGGTCGCCGAAATCACCCATCTCATGGGCACGGCCGGGGCCATCAACAGCAACCCTTTACTCAAACACTTCCCGTTCGCCTCCAAGAATGTACTCGGGAAGATGACCAGCACGGAGCTAAAACACATGAAACGCCTCGTCCGAGAGCACCGCGAACGTCTGGCGCATGGGAAGAACCTACAGGATTTCACGGCCGCTTACCTCCGCGAGATTGTCGCCAAGGAGCGACAGGGAGAACCGGGGTCGAACATCAACGACACCAACCTTCCCTACACCCTGATGCACGTCTTCTCCGCGGGCACGGAGAACGTGTCCACCATGTTGAGGTGGGGTTTACTCTACATGCTAGCGGTTCCGGGTGTCCAGGAGCGGGTCCAGAGTGAGCTAGACGCCGTGGTAGGGCGAGGCCGCCTGCCTCGATACTCCGACGAAACAGCGCTGCCGTACACGAGGGCGACGCTCCAGGAGATACAAAGGCTCGCTTCGGTCGCTCCCCTCGGCGTGGCCCACATGTCGACGCAGGAGTTCACGCTCAACGGCTACACCATACCGGCGAGAACAACCGTTGTTCCCAACATTTGGTTCATTCACTACAATCCCAAAGTTTGGAAAGATCCCGCCAAATTCAACCCCGAGAGGTTTCTTGGCCCAGAGGCCAAAGTCGGTGGGGACGGTCTCATGTCGTTCAGCGCGGGTAAGTGACAAACGATTTGTGCCTGTTTGTGCCCCCCCCCCCCCCCTAGCGCCGCCGCTGTTTGTATGCAGCATCACTATGCTATGGCGCCCTCTAAGGCCAGGGTACCACAACGCACCAGTCTGGACAATACCACTGCTCACTATACGCGGGGTGATAAAGCGACACATACAGTGATCGATATGCGGCTTAACTATGTACGCCTCTATAGGTTTGTTTGTTTGTTTGAGGTTTCCATCTTACTTCTAAAACCGTATCAACCTTCTAAAGAACGCAAATAAATGATAATTATGTATGTATATAAAAACTACTCCAGACTTTTAAGCGTTAAACCCTACAGAATCATACAACGCAATTTCGATTGGGAGGCTACGGGCCCATTGTTAATCAAGTGCGAATTCCACACAATGCCCGTGGTATATACAATATATATATATTTTTTTGTTTCTTCCATCCAGGGAATCGCATCTGTGTTGGGCGCCATCTTGCCAAAATAGAGACGTTCCTCATCTTCACCCATCTCCTTCACCGCTTTTCGCTCCAGAAGTCCGACGACTCGCCGCCGCTGTCGTTTCACGGCCACGGTAGTTTCGCAAGAGTCCCGGATTCATATCGACTTAGAGCTATGCCACGTAACTAATAATATCAGCAACAACAACAAATTATGCAAATTTGCAAGTTTCATCTGATCTCACAGGCTTAAAGTGCCAGCATAAATATATGCATCTGATTATTTTATTTAGCGTTTGACACATAACGCTGATAAGGTTTTAAAAAAAATGCTAAAAATGAAAAAATCATTTATGGAAAATGTAAACGAGGCACGTCGTTACGTCATTGCCGCTCTCGTACGAAAGGAAGCGCGTGATTAATGTCTCTAAACAGACCGATAAGGGGAAGGGGTCCATATTTCCATTGCGAATATTTGTTCTGGAAATTCTTCTATTTATGGGTAGCCAGAGAGAATGCTATACACAACGCATGCGCAACTCGGCTGTACGTTGTGGGTCTATAGCCCCGAATTTGTGTCCAATTCGCACTTCCGTTCTACACCACTCCACAAACGTATTCTTTTTAAGGTTATGAAATTAGTTCGAGTCACGAAATGGACCTGTGTCAGGTTACGTTGACGAGCTACTGACGAACTTTATCATTATTCTCGGAATATAAGATCTCGCTCGACCTAATACTAGCCTTTTCGAAGTATGACGACCACAATATAGGATGGCACCGTTTTGATTGGGTAAAGTGTTTTGAATTGAACCCAATCGGAACTGCCATCCTACCGTGTCTGCCATACTTCGATAGCGGTAACGGTGGTAGTATTTCCATTGGAGGCCCCAGAGGGCGGAACAGGCCTCCCGAATCCACCAATTATTCTCATACGGTAATGCATTTAACTCGATTGGAAAACATTCCTTTGATTTATGCAAGTCACTGTTTTTAATGTTAGATTTATCACTTTTGTACTTGGAATTTTTGTAATTTTTGTAAATCGTTCCAATGTTGCTTTATACTGTAGGGTTTTAGGTAAATCTACATTATTACTACTAAAGATGTTTCCTGCCTACGGCGAGAATCGCTCAATGTGATTCTGTCCTGCCAGTTAGATTGTCAAATTAGAAGCGCGCATAAGTTCAACGCGCACGCCCTCAATCGACCGTATCCTTGTACACACGCCTTTGCGCGTCCACTTTCCACGCACGTCGAGCAGTTTCTATTACATTTCAGCCCCAAATTCATTTTCCCTAGAAAGTGTTTCAAAACCTTCGCGTGCGGGCCACCGGTCACCCCCGAAAATGTCAGCCCAATCGGAGGGAAACCGGGAGGAGTAGTTTTGTTATTTACAAATAAATTCAGCTGAATTACAGTATAGATAAATATATGTTTGTATAACGCTGAAAGTCGTTGATCGTTATATAATTGTTATTCAGAATAAACCATGCACTATCATTCTGGACTTTGGATTTCATGAAAACGGCACTCTAGTTATCTACAACAAGGCTACAAGCAACATACCGCAGGAACATTAACGAATCTAGCACGTTCATGATTGTGTACGATGTAAAAAACAATTTATTATCTCGAGTTCGCTTTCCTAAAAAAAAAAAAAAAGATCTTGTCATTGAAGACTATCTTTAAAATAGAATTTATAAATAATTACAAATTTCTGCCCAAAAACGATCCACGGATGTAATATTTCAACACTAACACGAGCAAACGTTAAACTTATCGCGGGACCCAAAATTTAATAATAGGCCTCGCGAAATGTTCTCAGCAGTATAACTGAACACAATGATCGTGGTCTAGTCTCCGAGATCAGGCGCGGGTGATAACGCAGCAGGCGATGCGCGCCCCAGCGTGACCCGTCGTGAGACTGTCCTCAAACCCGCCCAGTCCGAGATCGTCGGTATCCTGGTGAAGCTGTTATGCGAGGGGGGGGGGGGGGGGGGGGTAAAAAAACAAAAAAACGTTGTTTTTTTAATATTTTTGTTGTGGGGTTTTTTTG
>JAVCKS010007912.1:1726-17186 GCA_032273685.1 Pteraster tesselatus
CTTCACACACTCTAGCATTGTCCATCTGACAATGACAGCCTACCCAGTGGACCACACCCAATTGACCACACCCAGTTTACCACACCCAGTTTACCACACCCAATCCAAACAACCACCTGGTGATGACAGGTTGAGAGGGTAGGGGGCTGTCTTCGCACACTCTAGCATTGTACATCTGACAATGACAGCCTACCCAGTTGACCACACCCAATTAACCACACCCAATCCACACAATCACCTGGTGATGACAGGTTGAGAGGGTAGAGGGCTGTCTTCACACACTCTAGCATTGTCCATCTGACAATGACAGCCTACCCAGTGGACCACACCCAATTGACCACACCCAGTTGACCACACCCAGTTGACCACACCCAATCCACACAATCACCTGGTGATGACAGGTTGAGAGTGTAGAGGGCTGTCTTCACACACTCTAGCATTGTCCATCTGACAATGACAGCCACACCCAGTTGGACACACCTTCTCCACTTGGAACCACTGCAGTATGTGATTGGTGTGACCCCCGTGGCCGCAAGCGAGACAAAACACAGATGCACCTGTCAACAAAAATGTCGCGAGTAGGGAGTGGACAAGAGCAGATACCCTGCAGAGTGTAGCATGTGTGAGTCACAGTTTACAGCGTTCTCATCTTGTTTTCAAAATAGTTTTCATCAAATTCAGCCCTCGTATTCAACAAATCGGTGAATACATTTTTCTATTCTATCCATTAGTAGCTGCACGTTGAATATTGTGTTCAATAATGCTTGCTGGACCAATAAGGCGACATGGAGCTTTGTTAAGGGGGAGTAGGAGGTCACCATCTCAATGTTGGCAGTATTGCGATTGCTAATATAACATTGTACGCAAATAGCTTCCTCTCACTAGTATTACTCTTAGAGTAAGCTAGTAGAAGGCTTAGCTAAGGGCCTTCCGTCTAAAAGAGGACGACCATTGACTGAAAAGTACAACTATCCCATAAAACTACGCAGGTCATTTAGGTCACAATCACATACAGAAGAGAATTTTGTCACTAACCTTTGACCCCTGTGTGACATATGGCACATTGGAAGCTGTAGGCTTTACAGTGTTCGCACGGGACTCGATACGACCGAATGTGACATCGCTGACAGATCACGCCAAAATCGGAGAATGCTGTTAAGGTAAGGTTAGATTAGGATAAGTAACATTTCAAGCTACGCATGGTCGCGAATGAATAGGGTGAGGTTGTGGGTGATTACTTAAGGCCCACATCAACACCAGCAGCATCCTCATGATGAACGGAGCACGGTGTTTGAAATGGTGGGAAGTAACTCATGATCGGTAGAGCTTTTTCAACCCTTGTGAAGAAAGTGTGCCTACAAGTTGCATATCATTATGAAAACGGCATATTGCAAGAATACAGACTTGAAAATTGTGCATTCAACTAAAGTACTCTTTCTGTTCATCTCACAGGAGAATATAATCTAAGGAAATGGCAGAGTGAAATAAGGTACAAAATGTATCACTCTTTCAAATTGAGTCTTTCGCTAGCCATTCACGATGGTAGGATGAGGTATGTTTGATATCCAGGCTTTATTGAATGCTTCCCACCAGCCCATTCACCGAGGCAAGCATTAATGGCGGGGCCCAATAACGCCTCTACCCCCAGCTGGTTCGAGGTTCTAGCAAGCTTATTCAGAGACTTACATAGCTGGCTATCTGCTAGCGATGAACAGGAGACGTAGTTTAAGACTTGAGATCTTTCCTTTAAGAGTTTCCACCGGTATAAGATGTCTGCGTAGCTTTTCTTGAAGGCATCAAACTGGGCTGTGAGAGACGGTTTCAGTAACCTGGGAGGACACGGTTCAATATCAGACCGGTTTCATCTTGAGAAGTAAACACTGAATAGATAACTTGGCAGGTTTGCTTTAGGGATGGTTAAGGGGTATTTTATTGCCAAGACGGCAAAATGGTCGGTTGGCAGCAACTTGTAGCATAGACCAACTGACATGACAAAACATGCCGCTAATAACACGTTACGCATCCTGTAAGGTTCACCTTGTGTTAGACCTATGTTTATCCTTCTCTATCACAACGGGGTCCAGGTTTTCCCCAAAGCGGTAGTCATCAGGGGACTCGGAGAAACTCAGAAGTTGGGATGTCTTCTCTCCCGTCCAATCCTTGGTGAAGATGGGATCAGTGCTGTCTGTTACTAGATACTGAAGAGGAACAAACGGCATTCACAGATAACCAATAACACCTGTCTGGATAACATTTAGCAAAATATCCCAATCACTAACTCATGAGGCCAGCAGCCTCTCAATCACTAACTCATGAGGCCAGCAGCCTCTCAATCACTAACTCATGAGGCCAGCAGCCTCTCAATCAGTAACTCATGAGGCCAGCAGCCTCTCAATCAGTAACTCATGAGGGCAGCAGCCTCTCAATCAGTAACTCATGAGGGCAGCAGCCTCTCAGTCAGTAACTCATGAGGCCAGCAGCCTCTCAATCAGTCACTCATGAGGCCAGCAGCCTCTCAATCAGTCACTCATGAGGCCAGCAGCCTCTCAATCAGTAACTCATGAGGCCAGCACTCACACTTTTAACAGAGAATCTCTCCTTGTCCGATGCACCACTGCCTGACACATTTGAACCTGTAGCAATAGATCCAAACACACAGCACAGCATGGCTAGGGTCTGAATGTCGTGGATACTGCTGTAGTGGTCCAATCTGAACGTAGACAAACCACAAGGATTCATTCAAACAGAGACACAAAGGGAAGGGGAATATTTGGCAGTGTTTCCACGGTGTTTAACAATGGAGTGCCAATTGTTAACCTAATCATTTCTGCATAGAATCTTGGTAGTGGTTCTGCTATTATTGGTACTTTGTACTACACTGTAAAATAAGGAATCGAAGCAAATCATGTTCCAATAGTTGGGACAAACCGAGTGTGTCCCAAGAATGAGGACAAATATCTCGTCTTCACATTGTAAATGTGAAAGAATGGAAAAGTCTACAGTAAAATAGTTCCATCGACCACTATTCACCTGGAACTACTCTTCAACTTACAGTGTCTGTAACATTTGCCGTCCAAATGGGTGTTGCACCCACGGTGTTTCATCATCAGGATCACTGCTTGGGTGTAGCTCGCTACTGGTGGATAGGGCAGCCAGAGACCACACCTGGGAATGAGGACAGGTACAATGAGAGGTGCATTCATCACAAGGAGAATCAATCAATGAAGACCTAAGTGCCTTTTCCACTCACCTGTACCAGGTCAGAGCGTCCCACTTCGGAAGCAGCTTGGGCATTGAGTGAGCACATGAGAGGAAGGTCATGGGTCAGGAATCTGCAAACAGGAATGGGAGAGAATGAAGGTTGGGTTTACGGCCACACAAGATGACCCGCTATTGATTCCAGAACAACAGACTGCCCCACAAGATGGCGCCTACAAACTCACTGGTAGGTCTCAGCCAGTCGATGGTGTATGGGTGTGAGCCCCGTAGCACTGTACAGGACCACCAGGCTGGACGCTGGGCTAATAGATGACTTAGTGGGGGGTAATAGGGCCACGTCCGATCCCCTCTTACGATGCTTGCCTGCTCGCCGCTGTGTCTGGATAGTCAAGACCAAGCAAGACGGGGAAGTCTATCATAAACACTCAATATTCCTAAACTTATTAAATATTCATTAATTAATCAAATATTCATGAAGCGATATAAATAAATTCAGTAGATGTACAGTAAATATTCGTACATCTACTGGACAAAGTACCTTTTCCCGCTCTTTGTAAAAACTTGTCAATGTCACGACCTCGGTTGGCTGGTTACCGGTGACTGGTGTCATGGATACCGGTGGTCGTGTCTGGTTACTCACAGTTAGTGAGGAAAGAGCTCTGTTGGAGAAAACAGATTTTTGCTTGTAAGTTCAAAGTGATGATGTTTGAGATCACGGTAACAATATTAGACACAAATGATTTGGGACATCAAAATACTGAAATGCACTTACAACTGAAAAGGTGAATGTCAGGAAAAACAAGTTTTGTGCTTGGGCTAGTCTGCCACATTATGGTTGTTTTTCTACTAACGCTGGGTGCAGTATTTTGTAGACCTTGTCTATTTCACAAGATCTGACATGGGTACTGTGGGTTGTTGACCCTTCAGCAATCTTTAGCAATCTGGGCTTCTATGGTGAGACGTCTTACATAAAGCTTTTCTTCAATCTTCCACAGACATGTTTGTCATATCTAGCCAGTATTTAATTACTGAATGCCTACTTTGGTGTTGGCTGGTGACTTCCACTTCTTCTACTATTCTCTGGTCGAAGAAACACCACTAATTTATCTACCAAAGCCAAACAGAATAAAAACAGTTTAACACAATAGTATTTCTCTACTGTCAACTCATTATTATGGCCCTTGAATGGGATACTAGTCCATCCCTGGGAGACCCCTTGCACTATAATTTGCCAGTGCACCATTTATCCACCTCGAGGCACATGACGGAAAGTGTCTTTCCCAACAATGTAACACAATATTTACAGGAGGCCTCAAACCCCGTGGAGTTTCAATTCTCTAACCACCAGCCCACCGCATTCCAGCGCTGTATTCGCATATAAGGCACTCCTAACAATTCATGCCAAACTTATGGCCTCCTTACTTACCAACTCCAGAGAACCTGGCACCAGACGTCCTTGGGAATGGGATATTATGATCCATCTGACTGCCGTACGTACTTGGAAGTAGTTGTTTATGACTAGAGGTGATCGTAGCTTTAGGAGGCTGAGTGGATGGGATATCAGACTGCACAAACCCACATTACAAGGACGATATATGTGATATGACGAAAAAGAAGTAAATAGCAAATTTTAACAAATTGAGTCGTTGGCATTCCTGAATTCAGTAGTATTTGACAATTAGTAGAACCAGAGCTTGTAAAGAAGAGAAAATGACAGGCAGATTTGCACAAAAAAACATCTGGAAAAGACTGTATACTGCTAAACTAGTTCAGGCCTTCAAAACAAAAGGAAGCTAGAAATGCAACTGCAGCAAAGATTTAATCAACATCTTATAAACCGACATCTTAGAAACAAACATCTTATAAACCAGCATCTTATAATATACCCAAAATATTTAACATGGTCTGGTACCTTGATTCCTTCTAGGCTGAGTGACAACTGTCTGAGACAGGCTTCTAGACAAGGCTGGCTTGTTTCAAATTGACGCATGCAGGTGTCCTGAAGAATCTATAGAGTTTGAACAAATATTACAAGTTGTGATAGATATTTATTCGTATCTTTTGAGAGAAGGTGATAGTAAAGTCCTAACTCACCACTAGCATCTGTATCAAGGGTAGTAAGCGTTATGCTATAAGAGGAGGAGGGAGGGATAAAAGCCCAGGGGAAACTGGCAAAATGAAGCATGACTTACCTTAAGTAGTTTACTTGTAATTATGCTATCTAGTGTGGTAGCCGGAAGGAACTTCAGTTTAGGTGGTTCAGTCTCAGGGTAAGAAGCAGGGAACAAGACTTTCATGTAGATCAAGTGAAGCCGTGACACTGCTTCAATTACGCAGAACTGGCTCTCAATGTCCACCTGTTAGGAACCCATAAGTGGGGCATTGGTTAACCAAAGAATTCTTGCAAGAGCCAGTAGTGGTGGCAGTGGGTGCACCGCACTCCCAAACCGTTGACTAGGGTACTTGATGAAAGGAAGTCAGTCGTAAGGTCTGCACTGTTTTTAAAAGAATCGAGCTCTAACAGTATGCGCTGTGTAAGCATAAATAAGGTTCTTAACATAGCCATCAGGCTGGATCACCTAAAGGACTCGGCTAGGAGAAACGTTTCTAAGAATCCTTCTGACCTGTTGAATGCAGACATTGGGATACTTCATCTGCACAGCTCCCAGTTCCTGCTCCAGAATGGTGACTTTCTGTCCACCCATTAACCCACCCAGCAGTGACGATTCCTGCCCAACATCTCCCGATAGACTGTTTTCGTTGAGGATTTCGTTGGTGAAGCCCTGGTTACCAGATGAAGGTGTGCCCCCAGAGGAACTACCCCCTCCCCCGGCTCCGGCTGCTACAACCACTTCGGCAGGTGGAGACTGGCTGTCCCTGGGTGAACCGACAAGCTCAAAGCTGCTGACTAAAGGGTCTTGCGGGGTGAGTGGCTGAGGAATGTCAACCCCACACAACTGTAAGGATGATAGGAAGATTCAGTCAGGTAACCATGTCAGTAGTTGGTAGTCGGTTAACCCTGTTTAACATAATACAATGTTGATACTTGCCTTCTGAAGGTGTGGTTCCACGCGCCATATTCTAATAGTCTGGTCCCTAGACCACGTGACTAGCTGGTAGTCGGTCAACCCTGTTTAACACAAAAATATGGCAATTAACCGAAGGAAATGGTTGTTTTTACAACAAATGAATAGTCTTTTCGAATGGTAGAGCAGGGACAATCGACAAAGACTATAGATTCAAAAACCTTTAAAAAATTGTTTTGTAGTGACTAGATCACACTACTAAGTATATTTGCAGGTTGTGCTGAGTCCAGCACAAATTTCTGGGAGTGTTTTTGGTACAACCTTCGGCCTGCTTTCTCCAGTGGAAGTCCAATACATCATCCGTGTGTCCAGTAAACGAGTGAATAGGCCCAGTAGGATTGGACTGAGTCCACAGTAGCAGACACTTCTCTCCTCGTCTTAGCTGTGGCACCGTAGCTGTGACTACACCATCCCCAAACGGCTGTACGATAAGGACGGCAGAGGAAACAAAAGGAATGGATACATCAAGGGATATATCCGAGGTGTAACAGGAAGAACATTAAAGAAGACAACTAAAAAAGCTTCATCGAACATTCAGCTTTTGGAGTAAAACAAAATGGCTGTACACATACTCCATTGGTTACCATGACTACCAATAGCTTCACACCGTCATACCGTACCACAGCACTGCACAGACAGCCCTAACCCTTCGGCTAACCTATGGCTTAACAACATCAGATCTTCTACAGAAACACTTTTCACTCCTCTACTTTACGTGTCGCTGAACACTGAATACTCTATTGCTGTTTGCATTGTGTATTTTTAAAATTTGTAATTAAAAGGGACAAATATTGTTTAGTTCATTAAAGAAAACTCTGTGTTTTTGAGTTAATACTGCTGTATAATTACTACACACATCAATCACTCTTTCATTACCATTGGCAAGAAAATATTAGAAAAAACACAGGTCATACATATACCAGTTTGTAATACTCAATTATAAATTCATTGTACATTACAATTTAGAAAATGAAGTTAATGTAGAATGCTCCAGAAATGTTACAAAATTTACTCTTTCTATTCTGATAATAACAAATCTCTAATGAGAAAATTGAACATGTATAAGTTCATTTGCATATAAAATTGAATATTCATGACTGATAATACTTACTGTATATCTGGCTCTCCATAGCGGTGTGTTTGTATGAATCTCAAACACTGTCTTTTTGGGGTCTCGTACGTCCCAAAACTAGACAAATAGAAATCACCATAATTGTCATATAATGCAAGGGGTGTTATTGTCATTTTGGTGAAGGTTGCATCATGTGTAGATCGCTAATGACCTGATTTAATCATATTAATGCATTGCAGCATTCATAAATAGAGGTTTAATGAAATCTTACAGACCTATAATATCATTCAAAAACTCAAGAAAACTGTGTGTTTTTAAACCTTTGGAGGGCAGAGTACATCTAGCACTTAGCCAACAACAGGACTTCTAAAAATATTACACTATGAACTAAAACATTTCCTGCAAGTCAGGCAAGATTTTCATTTGTTTGCAAGTAGTGTACAGGAACTACGTTCTAGAATGAATGTAACCTATTTCCTTACCTTAGCGGTACAGTCTTGACTTGCCGTAACTAGGAAGAATTCACTGTCTGGGTTCCAGTCTAATCCATAAATCTTACCAAGACTGGCCGAGATGTACTGGGCTGCCTGACTACTGTTCTGTACCACAATATAACAGATAGAACAAATAAAAACATCACATTTACAGAAATGGTCAGGCTGCCCTCTTTCAAAATGGCTGCCAACCCTCAAAATGGCTGTCATTCCTCAAAATGGCTGCCATTCCTCAAAATGGCTGCCATTCCTCAAAATGGCTGCCAACCCTCAAAATGGCTGCCATTCCTCAAAATTGCTGCCATTCCTCAAAATGGCTGCCAACCCTCAAAATGGCTGCCATTCCTCAAAATTGCTGCCATTCCTCAAAATGGCTGCCAACCCTCAAAATGGCTGCCATTCCTCAAAATGGCTGACAACCCTCAGACCTACATACTAATAGTTGTTGACTAATATTCCTGGGAATCAAGGACTATTTTGAGGTAAATTAAAAACCAAATAAAGTGACCAATAATTGTAGTTACCAAATCAACATTTGAGTAAAATGCCCTAATCCTTACCCTTTTATCCCAGAGTCTGATATCGCCCTCATGTACAGTAGCTAGAAAGTTACTGTTCTTTTTATTCCATTTCACTTGGCCTGCTCCGGCTGAAATATAATAACAAAAAACTAAGTTCCCTATGACTTGCTCGAGCCGGAATATAACAACAACTAGAGGTTGCACTTGATGACATAACCACAAATTATTCGTGACATTTCAGACAGAAAGTTATCCACATTAATACCCGTTTAATAAATGTAAATTTTAATCTATAAAATGGAATTCATTTTGCTAGGCAATTTTTTGTTTCTCTGAAAGAGAAATGGATGTACTATCTCAAAGGTCTGCCACACAAGATGGCTGCCATTTTGGTAAAAACCTACACAGACTGCTTACCAAATGTTGAGAATGAAAGTACTGGCTTTTTGGGTTCCCTGGTATCCCACACATAGATGTATGTATCCACAGAGCAGGTCGCCAGGAGATTTGGCTCAAACACCGACCAATTCAAATCACTTGACAAGAGAGGACAAGACAAGTCTAAACTGTTTGCTTCACGTACACCAATGTTGCAATGTTAGAATGGCATATCAGTTTGTCAAAATTCGGCAAAGATTTTAAGACAAATGAATTATTGACTTACTAAATATTTAACAACCAGGCCACCTTCCAACTGACAGTAAACTTTGTACTACCGGTACTGCATGCCCCCAGGGTAGGAGTCAAATGAAAGACTAAATGTTACACAATTCCAAATCAACCTTGAATTAAATTTAAATTGTGAATACATACATAGTTGTCTCAATTCTGAGGGCATTCCCTGTTCAGAGTTCTTGGCATCATCAAGAGAAACACATCAAGTCGGATGTATTTGAGTTTTCTTGCTAGCAGCACTAATCATAACCGAGCTAAGACTGTGTTGTCGACTAGAGAATGTTGGCGTAAACAAGCTAGGCCTCCTCTGCATCCACTTATTCTTCTGCTCCTCCTTGTAAGGCAGAAGGGGTTCATCATCATTACTATCTTGTCGGACAAATGTTTCAATCGTTAGAATTGGTTCCAGAGGAGTGGAGGTAAAACGTGGGGAGCGACTGGCAGAGTTTGGGCCGCTCTGCATCGAGGTTGGTGCTAGAGATAGACAAGATTGCCTCTTGAACAGCGGGGCGTTGTTTCGCTGTAGCTCCACCTCCGTGTATCTGGATCCTGGACTGCTCGGAGATTGTACCTTGGTGCTATTATCCTCCAAGAAAGAATCCCTGACCCTCTGTCTGAAGTCATTGGATGACACTGCTCTGTGGAGAATGGGCGGTGGTGCTGTTCGGGGCCTCGTGTTCAGGTTCCTTGGTGAGGATGAGTTCAAATCAACATTGGACTTGCTCGGTCCAGATGTATGTAAGGCACTTTTGGATCGCTGAGTATTTGCATTGCCCCCTCTCGTCGAGTCGCCCCAACGAAGAGTCCTTTGTTGGTACGATGTCCTGCTGTCCAACTCTACTTTCCGGAGGATGGCATCAAAGATCTCATCGGGTGTCCTGTCATCCACTTCAGCCCGTTGTTTTTCCTCCGTAAACTCCGGCTGTCGTTTCTGCTGGTGGAAGAATCGCAGCAGTGACATCCTCTTGCTATATTTCCTGCTCTCTAGCCGCTGGCCGTACATGAACAGTGGTAACCGCTCATCGTCATGGTAGGACTTGAATGCTGAGAGGGAACCGGTGCTGGTTTGCAGACGATCCATGCACTCCTTGATGCTGCGCATGTTCTTATTGGCCACGTTCTGGGAGTGAAGGTACTCCCGAGTGTAGAATCGATTCTCATTGTAAAGACGGTTTGTCTCATTGATGTTGAGACGTTTAGCCTCCCGTTCCTTGGGTGTGTCGTGACTACGATGCAGGGACATCATTGCTGTCAGACGTTTCACAATGTGAGCAATAATTTGGCCATTTTCATATTTTATCAAGAAATAAATTCAATTGAAAAGGTGACATTCGAAAGGTTTCTTTGACAGTTTTACCGATGTATATCTGTGGTACCCAATAAAACAGCATATCAACCAAGCAGCAACATCTACCTATTATTATTGCATCGCAAAATAGCCTTTGATGAACAACGGGGGAATTTCAATCTTTCCTGTTGCGCCGTAACAAACATCAAAGCAAAACAATATCTAAACCAGCCCCAAATCCTGCAGCGATGATTACTTCGTTAATAAATGACCGTCTTAACGCTCCCTGCACGCACACTCATTGTGCTAAGCTAATTTCACCTGTAATAATTAATGAAGGCCCTTTATATAGAAGCACCTGCCAAGCCCTCTCCTCCCCATCACTCACTAATCGTCCGCTTGCCTAGCTACATAGTTCATGGTGGGTTATCAATACCAACATATAAACACAAAGAACTGCCGATCCATTCACACCCACATCAGCAACTGAAGAGGAGGAGACGGCATAGTCGTGGAATAATGTCGTTTCCACGGTGAGACAAAATGAGTTCGATTAGGAATGTGAAACTTTGATGTGTCAATTCCCAAATCTGTCAGTCATTTAAAAGTTGTAGCTGATCGAGTTGGTGGTAGCAATGAGGTGTACAAACGTTGAATCACGTAGATCAAAACAAAACGGTTATCAGGATTGCTGGGGACAAATACTTGTTGTTGGGTAAATAACAAGGTGATGTTATATCAATGTTATCACAGAGCAATCAGGTAGCTTTAGATTAGTTGGGAGGACGGAGAGGAGATGTATTTAGTGCAAACCAATACAGTTGTCGCAATACATCAGAACTTAGAGCAACCACAGAGCTTCACAATGGAAGCTGGATGATTTTCACATTACAAGAATATCTGATACCAGATCGAGGTAACCTGTCTACCAAAATCTAACCGATTGGTTTGTTTGTAAAGTTACAAATTCCACATCTTGCTGACTAACTAAGAAAGAGAAGAAACTGATGTAATTACAGTACTATAACATAAATTGTCTTCACAGTGACATGAATTAGGCTCAAATGACTACTCTTAGTTTAGGTCAGTACACAGCAACACGAGCTGGTTCACAAGCTGTTGATGTCAGCAACTCTTAAGTTAAACTATAGCACCAGCTGGTTCACAAGCTGTTGATATCAGCAACAGCCAAGTTAAACTATAGCACCAGCTGGTTCACAAGCTGTTGATGTCAGCAACTGTCAAGTTGCCAGCTGGTTTACAAGATATTGCACCACCAATATATTCATCCAAATCCAATTGATATGTTGGTTCTTGTTAAAACATGAGCAGGGCACAGGTCCTTAATCCTTCCATGCAATCCCTAACATGATGCTACTTAATATATCCAGCCACCTTGTCCAAGTAGAGAGTTATATAAACAACTGCTCGTGTTTACCAAGACAGCATTCTTCAACTCAGTCAGTTCAAACTGTGCAATACACTACACAGAGGCCACCTATTCCCTGTGATAGTACACCAATGCTGACAGATTTACAACATGTAGTGTTTATTATTCTTAGATATGGTACAAAGGGGAGCTATACACAGTTCTAGGGTAAATATTCTAGTGGCACAGGAGAGGGGCCAAATGAGAGGAGTGGGGCCCAAAGGGGGAGAGGGTTTGGACTCCAAAGGAGGCGAGGGGTCAAAGGGGGCGAGGGGTCAAAGGGGGCGAGGGGTCAAAGGGGGCGAGGGGTCAAAGGGGGTGAGGGGTCAAAGGGGGAGAGGGGCCAAAGGGGGAAGAGGGGCCATTTACAAATGAATAACAAGGTGAGGTATCTAACCACCTATTTCATTGGTTGTAAGAAATAGTAGCTAACCATAAGACCAATCATGCATAAGCTGTTTTATACAATAATATCAATCCGCTGTGAGTCACAGATGAGAGGTTCGAGCCGCTGTGCGCGGTTCACGGTAGACAAAGAGGCACTAGGAGATTCAAAAAGCACTATCTAAGTTATCTAGCAAAGGAATGGAGGCTTCATTTCACAAACTTTTAAAACTTTAAACAAAGCAGCTCCCAGTAGCCACTAGTTGTACATAATACTACATACTGTACATTGTAAATTGTGCCCTGGCTGTTTGTTGTATACATGTATCCACTAATGTAACCAACCTTTGTACATATAGAGTACCTGTTAGCACTGACATAATTGGTTTATAATTCTTATAAATCATTTCTTGAAACTATTAGGGTTTTTTCTATGAAGGTGTGTATACACTAATCACGAGACACGTGTGTTACCATAACCTATGTGACAATACCATAACAATTGGTAGTAGTTTATTGGCCAGTGACATGTAAACTACTTACGCAGCATGAGGTGGGTGCTAAATCATACCATGTGCCACTTTGGAATTACACTTTTAAAGTTCAGAAATTCCAGGCAGGCACAGATTTATACTACAGGTACTTTGGTAGCTACAGGTACCTGTATCACTTCTAATGAATATTCATGAGTGGGCGTGTCCAATATCGCCATACATGCTTGTCAAGCAAAGAAAGTTTTGTACTTGCCAAAAATAAACTTGGCCAATATAAAATGCAAAGGGATACATACATGTACAATCCACCTTCACATACCACTATATACAGTATGGACTTAGGAAAACATAAAACATATATAGAAGACTGGAATATGCAGTTCCTGTAGCAAATATAGCTAAGACAAACTAACAAATAAAGCACAATTAAACCATTGTTAGGACACAGCATTGTGCTGCAAGAACAATCCAGGATCCATTAGTACTACTACTACATGTACTACTACATTTTAACACCAGACAACAGGACAACTAGTAGTGGCTCCTGGGCAAGACACTTTACCCCCAAGTGCCTCTCTCTATCCAGGTGTTTAAATGGGTACTGGCAAATTGTTAGTGAATCTATCATGCCAGGGGTCAACCTGGGATGGACTAGCTACCCATCCAGGGGGAGTAATGGTCTTAGTCACTTCATGTTATGAATCAGGACGGGTCTGAGAGGGTTGCTGGGCTTGGCACATTGTACCTTTCCTTTTATAATGTAACCTAGGTGAAGCCACTTACCTTATGGCACGGGTGTGGCTTTTTAAGCTACTCTCCTGAAACCAGTCGTTATTGCGATGTGTGTACAAGTCAGCAACATTGTTAGACTGAAAATAAGGAAATCAGAAGATAAAACAAGTCAAAGATGACGGGGTTTAGTAGTCCTGAAATGTACGTTGTACTGGTAGTTCCCGTAGTTTCACGTCGGATTTAACTCCGATGGAGACTGTATTGAGGGGACAATACTGTCATGGATTATGAGGGCGCCATTATTTAGTCAGATTAGACCGGAAGTAGAACAGTAGCTATCAGCTCATTTTGAAAAAAAGACCCACTAACTCTAAACAAGGAGCTGACATTTTGCAAACAGTAATTCATAGAACCAGATATATACATTCTGCTCAATCTGATATTTGCACATAATTACAGTACAAATTATAGACAATTGAGTATTGGGGATGATTCTATCATGACACCAGAGAGGAAACAATAGGTCATTGACCCTTTAACATCGGCAAATAAAGTCAACAAACAAAATGCCCACCAGTTATTACTTATTGGCAGCAAGCACCACAAAGAGACAGCCAGTTATCACTAATAGTCTTCTTCTGAAAGCAATTTAGTAGTGAAAAGATTCATTCGGAAAAATTGTTACTTTTTAAAACAAATATAAATCATAAATCTCACTTACAGCAGTAACAAATTCTCTGTGTTTGCCTGGGTGAGGGTTCCACTCAATAACACTGATATCCCACTTCACGGTTCCGTTTCTCTTGACTCTGGGGTAGTGGATAGCTGGGTTGTCTAGGTTGATAACATCAATTCCACGACGGCTGGAATGATATATAATCTGTGACTCTAGGACTGTGGCAGGTACACGGGGACCCATTGTTTCTTTTCTCTTGACTCGGGGGTAGTGGATAACTGGGCTGTAAGATGCAAACTCTACTACGATTATCATGATCAGTTTTACATTATAAAAAAATTCCCACTTTTCTTAGGTAAAATTCAAATTTAGATGAATAGCATATGATACCACATGAGTTGCGATAGAGAAAGCTACAACGAATGCTACAGGTTTTTTTTTATAAAGATGAAAAAGCAGACCTAAAATACTACCCTGTGGGGTGGTAAACCTAGAGACAAGTGAACCAACTCACCCAGCCAGTAGTGCCAGGTCCCCTGTACTAGCCACTGCCATGGCCGTGGCCTATTGATAAACAATATAATTCAACAAAGTCAGTGGAAGGTCCCCTCTCCGAAAATGTATCTTTTGTATCGGAAATCATCATTTTTAATTTACTGGAATATTAGTGCAACAAAGCCAAGATGTATACTTTCTCTTCGGCACTCGTATGACAAAATACAGCTTCAAATGTAGTGATTTTAGTCATGAACAAAAGGGGTTTGGAATGAATTCAAGTTTCTTAACAATTCAGAGTTTCCTAACAATTCAGTCACAAAAAATTAGGAAATAAATAAATAAATAAAGTAAAAGCAGCAGTAACAAGCTCCATTCCTTCGCAAATCTCCTCCCCCATGTAGACCCATAGTCCCCTTATCTCTGGTATTAGAAAAAGCACAACAATAACATTTAATGCAAAAAATAGACCAAATTTGCAATCATCATTCTGCGCACTTAGGCAGAGGTACGATGGTCGTAAACGGCAAACTTCTGCAGGCTATCTTTCCCTAATTTGTCTGTAAAAAAGTTGGAAAAGTTATTTTTGCTTCAAACTATGATAGTAGACTACTAGTACCGGTATTTCCAGGGCAATCGCATAAATTAATGTAATTTATAAAATATAAAGAAAAAGGTTACTCGCTGCGAAATTGATCCCGGGATAAAACGCGTTGTGTTGACCATCCTGGGAACGCCCCTGCACACTCATTGGGAACACCCCTAAACAGATCAGTGCAAAGCACCCCCAATATTTATAACGTAAATCTCAGTTTCTTCCGGTGGTACTATTTACCGGAAAACACCGGAAAATACCGGAAAATACCAGAAAATACCGGAAAACTACCAGAAAATA
>JAVCKS010007923.1:2880-15537 GCA_032273685.1 Pteraster tesselatus
TGCTATTTCATGTATCGGTTTATTTGTAGCTTATCTTAAATAACTTGGTTACGGTTACAGTTACGGTGACTTGGTACAGTTCTCTTTTGTAGATTAACCCTGTCAGAAGTGACTTGCACTCTACACGAATAGCTGGTTCTTACTAGGTTTATTTTTAAAACGATTTGGTGGTGAAACAAGGGTTGATGAAGATTTCCCTCTAATTTTCAGGACCACAATGTTTGAAATTAATACACTAAACCACATTTGTAGCCCATTCATTCCCAATAATTTGTTTCTGACAAACAGGATAGAGTATGACGCCTACAGGGCCGACCTAGAGAGTCTACAACTCTCTCCCAAGGATGCCTCGACCCAGGCCAGACTACAAGACGCCCGCGTGAAGTACGAAATGCAGAAGGAAAAATTTGACAAACTGAGGCAAGACGTAGCAGTCAAACTGAGATTCCTGGAAGAAAATAAGGTAGGCAGATGTTTATTTTGTGAGGGAAGATTAGTATAGTGTTATAATTATTCGGAGGCGTACTACGAGCAGACAGGGTTAGTTCGTTTGGAACTCTTAGCTAAGTATAAGGACATATACCATTAGAAAGGTATATTTCTACTGAATTTAAAAATACCAACTGAATTTTTCCTGGTTTTGTGGTGACAGGCTATGTCTGCTTGTTTTTGTGGGTGTTTTGTGTCCCCTCCCCCTCTCACTCTCCCTCCCCTGCACCACAACACGCTTGACGTTGATTGTAAATAACCTCTCGCACGCTGGTCTCCCTTCCAGGTGAAGGTGATGCACAAACAGCTCCTGCTCTTCCACAATGCCATCTCAGCGTACTTCTCTGGCAACCAGCAGGCCCTGGACGCTACCCTCAAGCAGTTCAACATACGCCCCAAATCCGGTAACGAGCTCACACCGTCATTCCTCGAACAGTAGCGAGACTGCCGTGTAGATACTGGTTATTATATACCCAAATGAAGAGAATAGTTTAAGATGACGTTTGAAAGAAAAACAATGCAGACAATATTGAGAACTCAAAATGCAGTCTTTTTGTAATTACCGCCGTCCAATTTCATGGTGCTGCGTAAAATGTTGACGCTTACCTTGAAGATGTACTGTCCGATTTCAGACCGAATCCACCTTAAGAAATTATTGTTAATGTTTAATTGATAATTTGGTAGGGTTCCTCTTGTGATTACCTTTTTAGCACCAAGGCTATTGCGAACCAGTCTACAATTAATGCAAATAACTTTGACTGGTATTCATGCGTATAATTTTCTTGTCGACTTAACTCGCCAATGGTATTGAAAAGGTTCAAATAGCATATGGCACCAAATATCTATCCACCGATTGTAAGTGAATTTTTTTTATCAAAATGATTTATTGGTTGGCAGCAATAATTTTTTTTTTTTTCAAAAAAATACTGTTTTTCATGCCATTATATCATTTCAAAGTAAGCTAAATAACAAGGGCAAACCTACCAATCTATCAGTTGAACGCTTCAAATTATTTCTTATGGTGAAATCGGTGTGAATTTCATGAGGTAGCATTTGTTTGTATGCTCGCTTAGCGTATGTGAAGATTCACCATTTTAAAGCTAGGTCAGAGATTGGGCGAAGAGTAGTGAGTGATTAAAAGCGCAGAATTAAGGCAAATATCAAGGGGGCACTAGGCTTATAGCGCAGAGGACAAATTACTGGCAAGTGGCAACTAGATAACATTGACATGCTTTTATGAGGGGAGAGGCACATTGTATGAAGTGGGGGGGGGGGAGGAAGAGGTACTACCCCACGGGGGCCTCCCCTTGGTGCCGACACTGCATCAGCAGAGCCATGAAATTGGGCCCAGGTCCTAATAGCCTTTGTTTCGTAGAAATATTGTGTTTATTATTAAAGTCTGAGTTGAAGGGGCACTGTTGTTCTGCCGTGATTCTACTGTTGTAATCTACCGAGACAGACCACTCTAACGTGAAAATCTTTCGTTGATTGGCACTAATACTGAACCCCAAGTAGGAAACAATTGTGGTTTTTGCCTTCCAGGGTTCTGAGGAAAAAGGAAAAACTTATTAGGATGGAGCAAAATAGTAGCAGGAATGGAGAATCGAAAAACTTGTGCAAAACATTGAAAAATGTGGTTTCCTGTTTCCCATAATTAAATACACACTATACCTACACATCATAATAGCTCGTATCCCATGTAGTAAATGAAGAGTTTGATCGCAAAACGCAAGATACACCATTTCGGTGATTATAGAAAAATCTTCATCAGAAGACCGAATGCCACACATAATTGGGATTTAGGTCAAATTTTAACGAATTTCTTAAAATACAAATTTTGTATGGCTCTCGGATATATCTACTGACGATCAAAATGAACATTTTGTTAATCGCGTTTTGCAATGAAACTCTTTAAACACTATTAATACTATAGGGTTGGATAAATATGTTCCATTTCCGTCCCATTTTAATATTGTTTGACAAATAAAATAAACTAATAGTAGGGGGGGTCCTAATAAGCAGGAGTTTGTACCTTGTTTTGGGGGCACTAGAGTAGAGTCTCAAATATGCGCATTCTGATTTTCCGATGGCGACATTCTAGTTAGCCCGGCTATGGTGACCCTTCATAAGGGAATTAATGTATTAAACAAAACCATTTTTACTTTTTCTAATTTGCAAGCTGCATATAACTGCTTCTTTGTTATAGGTCTGCCCTGGCAATAAACTTTTACTTTCTGAATGTTATTGTAATTCTTTTTTTGCTTCGCTGGAATAAAACATCAGAGCAGGTAACCCCTCTGTATACAAGTATGCTATTAAACGAGAAAGCTCTGTCAGAAATACTGATTTTTAGAACCCAAAGATGTTGTGCTTAGCACAGAGATACTAAAACTCCCGACTCTAATTTCTAGCTGATGCTAATTAATGTGTGATGTCGTAATGCATATAAACGTTTCAATGATATAAACATGGAATCCAATTCTCAATTCATTGGCAGTAAACGAAATAATAATTATTCCAATATTGTGAGAACAATAATTCATGAAGGTATTCACTTGTTTGTCTTACACATGTGCATAAATTATATTCTATATATTTATACTGCCTGTTCGTTTTTGAATACATTTTACTTTAAAGAGTGGTACTGTAGGTAGTGTGATATATGGTCCCTCCATGCAGGTATATATTTATACCAACATAGTTTGTAAACATTGATGAGTGTCGGTAAATTAGAATCGGTCAGGTACTGTTGAATTGTTATAGTGCCCCCTGACCCAATATAACCTCTGATTTCTTAAACACTAGTTGGCAGCCCATACCTGGTTTATGTTACATAAGAACAGGCGGACAAATTTGGACAGTTTTTAATTTATTTGTTTCAGTCTTTCTTGCACCAAATGCTTACTCCTTTCACTACCACTGGTTTGTGAATGCTCGAAAGTGCACTATGCGCTTACACAGTGATGTATACATTCCATTGGACGCCGACTACGCTAGGGAACAATAAGATATTTTAGCAACGAGTCCTATTGAAATCGCACAATCACATCAAACAATCATCAATGAACTGGAAAATAAATGACCGCGTGTCCGTCAGTTGAGACATGTAGTATCCCTATAAGGAACAGTAGCAAATTATGTTTATAAAAGAACTATTTTCTGTTGCACTGTCTGTATATTAATATTACTGCTCCCCAATTTAACAGGAGCTGATTGGTGTCTTGTAGTCTATACTTTGATTACTGTAATCGTTGGGAACCAATGCGGTGTTGGGAAAAGTAAAAGGCAGCCTAGATATTCGTATTGTATTCTTCCTTCTTATAGTGCTGTAAATTTTATGTGTACATTTTATGTGTGGAAGTTAAGAAAATATATTGAGGAAGTCTTCAAAATATGTAGATGACATGATTAAACATGTAAACAATAAACGTTACGCTTCATGAATTATAGTTTCGTGGAATCTCAGTGGTCGAGCAGAAATAATGGAAAATTTTGTGGAAAAAATTAAAAAAATTGTAAATTCAATTTCTCTTGAAAAGTGTTCTGTTTGGTAGGATCAAACTAATATGGGGGGAATATTGTCGCCAGGCAGATTTTTCAAAAGTAATAATCAATGTTAATTATTGAAACAGCTAGTCTTGAAACAGCCGATGTATTTTGGTGGTGTAGAGGATGAAGACCCTACAACGGAGACCGTCCACTCTAAACCTCCGTTCATAAAGAACAACTTTAGGTGGAATTTGTCTTCATTTTGACTCTTCGTTTTCAAAGCTATACTGGTGCATTTGTTACTGCATTTTATTTTAACATTCCACATGCTATGTATATTTATATATTATATGTTTGTTTTGATTTAAATTACAATTGGATTCAAACTTCAAAATGAATGTTTTATTTGACGCAGAATTTGTTAAAACAATTAAAAATACTTTGATTGCCATCATTAAATTGTAGTTTACTTTTACTAAAGTAGTTTTCTTTAATCCAAACACTTGTCGTTGTGTTATAGCAAGAAAATTATTTCTTTTGTGCGCAATGTAAACATTTTATTTGCTATTGATTAACGAAGTATAACTTTTTGAGAGATGCACATCCGTGGGACAGCGGCACTGTTTATAGAGCTGCTGATATTACTTGAATCAAGCACCACATGTCACGTTTTACGTAAATATATGGTGTGAGCAGGGTGCCTCGGCCCATATCTTGGCTATTATTCTGACACCAAGTTTGGTTAAAATCCATCACGTATCATAATGGAATCATAATGGAAACATAATCTCTGTACATGTGATTTTATGGCGGCAGCAACGCCCTCTGTGTACAGTCAGTGTGCCACACGCATATTATCCGTGCACGGGCACGGATCGGACTGTGAACGGTCTTGTAACCAAGACTGGCAAGCGATGTCACATGTCACTTACGGAATTCACGGAATTCACGAAACTTGTTTGAATTATTAAGCGGGCTTTAAGTTTTACTTTTGCCTCGCCGGCTACATTTGATGAAATTATGCCCTCTCCGTTGTCATCGTCTCCAATCACACAATTCTGCAATTGTCGTATTCTTTACCGACATGCCATCATCCGCGAAGATCTGTGGGTACGTGACGGAACCATCTTAAATCCGGAATCACTCTTCTTTGAAGAGAAGGGTTTTGCTGACCATCGGATTGACTGCAATAACTGCATCATTAGTCCTGGCTTTATTGATGTACAGATAAATGGTTGGTATAACAAAATTAGTTTGCACCTTTTTATAATTCCAAGTTACCCTTATTCCACTCCATTTTAACAAGTTTTAGCAGAAGGTTGACCTCACCTAGGCTATGGTTTATTGGCATAAACTTATTTATATGTACATTTAAAATTTTATTTTTGTACTTTGTATTTTAAATATGTTATTAAAGGGAACCATTTTGAATTTACCTGTAGGCCTATGCCGTTTTTTTAACCATAGGCCAGCAGAATTATGCGACCCTGTTTTAGCAATACGGTGTAACTCAAATTTTCTAATTTTGACATAAAGAGCAGTTACTGCTAAGAGTTGAGGGTGCTCTTTAGCAGTAATACTTTCTTGTGTAGTCTTTTTAATGATCTATATATAAAAATAAGTGTGTACTAATATGTAATTGCAATTTCTCCTAGGGGCTTTTGGGGTTGACTTCTCATCTGAACCGGGCTCTCTTGCCAAGGGCTTGCCGCTGGTTGCCAGGAAAATCCTTGCACACGGCGTGACGTCTTTTTGCCCAACAGTCATCACATCCAGTCCGCAAACATACCAACAGGTGCAGCATACATGTATGCAAATTGATCAGTTGGTCGGCTAATTTTGTTGGTTTCATTTCTCAGCTATGTCATTGCCATCATGATCATGCCATATTGTAAAACTTTCCAACTTCTCTGAGGTAAAATTCATATTCTATTCCCTTATCGTTCTAGTTTAAGAAAACATTTTTATTTGAAGGGTGTATGAAGTTCTCTTCATGCACTATTGACATTTTCCTCTGTAATTTGTTGTAGATTTTGCATCAAATCAGAAGAAAGAATGGTAGTCGTGATGGGGCAGGTCTTTTAGGTGAGCATGCAGATCATAGCAAAAAGTATTTTCTTCTAATATTGGTATTGCATGGCAGTATTTTAGCCTTGTTTCAACACAAACAATTTCTACCCCGTTCATGGTACATGTAGTAATTTGTAAAATTTATATTCAAATCTGCAGTACCGGTAGAGCGGAGAGAAATAACTTTTTTAAACTGACCATAGGGGTCTGTATTGTGGACAACCTGTGCGGTCAGGTAGGGAGTGAAAACCCAATTCGTATTGGGGTTCGAACCTAGGACCTATACAGTAGTGTAATGAAAGTTTGAAGGCAAGTGCCACTACGCCACCTTAACCCTCAGAAATAACTTTGCTGTGACAGGTGTGAGCTTGCATTGGATCCTCAGACTTTGGACCCCAGACTTTGGACCCCAGACTATGGACCACAGACTATGGACCCCAGACTATGGACCCCAGACTATGGACCCCAGACTATGGACCCCAGACTATGGACCCCAGACTATGGACCGCAGACTATGGACCGCAGACTATGGACCTCGGAGCTTTGGACCTCGGAAATTTGGCCAATCAGATTTCAGACATTTACCCTCGACCCACTGTTCCTAGTTTGTTACTCAACTTTTGCACCGCTAACTTGGCAACCAGAATAAATTGATAATGCGATTTGACACACCTTCCTTATCATCCTGGGACCTATTTAATTATTGCAATGCAGGGATCCATTTGGAAGGACCGTTCATCAGCAGAGAGAAAAAAGGAGCTCACCCTCTAGAACTGATCAGGGACTGCAAACAGTTGAGCAGGTTCGAACAACTCACAGACGTGTACCACTCACTGGACAATGTGTCGATCATCACGCTGGCACCAGAATCATGTCACATGGGAGAGGTCATTGGCAGGCTATCCAGGAATGGAATAGTTGTTTCCCTAGGTGAGTTAGGGGTGAGTGGTTAATAGCACCTGTTGACCAGCTATGAGGGAAATAGCATATGTCTAGTTTCATCTGGAAGGGATTTCAAATCATCATCATCAACAGCAGCTGGCTCTGTAGTTTTGTCCTTTAAGATATAGGAATTTGTAAAACCTCTGATTATGTTTCGAAAGAAAAACAGATGCTAAACATCTGAAAATCACGTTTTATTTGTGAAGTTAATTAAGGACAGATGGGGGCACACTTGAAATATAATTCCGACAGTGTAGGTTTTCTCGACGATTCTTGGATTCTGTTCGCAAGCTGAATTCAGAAATCTCGTTGCTCAATCAGGTTTTTATGCTATTCTCAATTTTATTCCAGATTTACACCGACTGGAAATGTACAAGCGAAACGTACAATTCTGAAAACGCATATCGAAACCTATAGTTCTTCCGAAATTACGCAGACTGGTTAAATTTTTCGGTGTTGCCCGTGTTTTTCTTGATATTTGTTTCCAGGACATTCTGTGGCCAATCTTCCTCAAGCAGAAGACGCAGTACGGCACGGCGCTACGTTCATCACGCACCTTTTCAACGCAATGCTTCCAGTAAGTGGTTCGCAATCATACGGCCGACAGCCAATTAGTTTAGCCCACCTAACATCATTTCATTTCTTATGACTTTCAAGAGAACGATGTAGAATAGTGGCATTGTATACAATATACAGTCTCCTGCATTTTGAGACATAAGAAATACGCAAGGCATGTGCCTATAAGTAGCAGATAGTAGCAAATAGCATCCTCAAATATTGTTTTGTGCTAAAATGTGGCAGTTTTATTCACAGTAAATGTTCATTATTGTTACCATCAATATAAATATTTACAATTTATAAACCAGTGTTTGCTCAATGGCCATTTCAGGGGCTTGGGGTACCCCCCCTAGCAAGTCCTAGGTTTGAAACCCTATTCCCTTCCCCATTACCTACCCGAGCAGCCCTCCCAATTATATTGGTTCGATGGGGACCATGGAGCTAGCCTCTTGTCATTTGTGCTGATCTACCACTGTACGCCCCTCCTAGATGTGCAACTATTTTTGTATTCTTCTTGTTTAGTTTCACCACCGAGACCCAGGCATTGTCGGCCTACTCACCAGCGATCAGATCCCAGCTGATAAGACAATATTCTATGGCATGATAGCTGATGGTATCCACACCAATCCAGCCGCGCTCCGGATAGCGTACAGAGCACATCCAAAAGGTTTGTTTGCCCCTAATGAGCTTTTGGCTTTCGTCGGCACGTAGATGATTTGCAAATGACTAGGTCAATACACTCGTGCCCTTGTCAACTACCATAGGAATGAGTACCGGTAGGCACATGCTTCCATTGTTACAACACTATAAACAAAACATGCCGTTTAAATTGCAATCCGCAAATATGTAACTGCGCATTATCTGTTGTCAATGTACACTTCTATAAATGCCGCTTAGCGATGTACACTCATGTCTCGTTAGATTTGTTCCCCGTTTCCATTGTTAGTTTATCAGTGTTATATAACACTTGAGCACATTTAGAAACAAAACGAAAAGAAAAAAATAATAATAATAAATATCCAGCAGTTTGTCGTTTGGAAATTTTTCCCAGGAAGCCCCATTCCTAATGTAATTGTTTTTTTACTCAATGCCAAGGTCTCGTTCTGGTGACTGATGCCATAGCTGCCATGGGTCTACCGAGCGGCTTGCACTCACTAGGTAGCGTGACCGTACAAGTCACTGACAACAGGGCTTATGTAGCAGGTACACAGACTTTATCTGGAAGGTAGGCTCAAAGGTGTACTGTTCGATTTTATACTGATTTTACCGTGACCATTAATTGTATATAATGTTGAATTGATAATTTGGTTGGGTTGCCTTAGTTATTAGCTTTAACTCTTTTGCTACCAAATTGTTTGAAGAATAGCTGCCGAGTTGACAATTTGGTAGGTTTGCTTTAAAATGATATAGTTAGTATGTCATGGTAAAAACAATTCCAAAATAACGGTTATTGCTGGTAGCAAAGTAGATGCATCAGTCTGTGACATTGGTGGATAGATGTTTCTCAAGCTCTGTGTCATTTTTAGGGTTAGAAGCAAGGGCAAACCTACCAGATTATCAGACCAACATTTACAATTATTTCCGAAGGTTAAATCTGTTTGAAATCGGACAGTGCACAAGTAATATTTCAGCAAATTTGAATGGTGTTTATACAGGATTGGTAGAGCTGACACATGTTTGCAGGCAGTGTTCACGTTTTGCTGAGTGAAAGTTTCTATTACCGGGTTCACCAGTTATGTTTGCATGCATTCATGTGGTCTTGATGCTGACCAAGACACCATTTCAGAGATTTGAGTAGTATCAACTTTATAAACAGTTTAACCTTTTCCATACCAAGGGCGCCAAACGGCGACAAAAATAATAGGCACGGATACCAGTCAATGTTGCTTGTATTATACGCAAATAACTGGTTCTCACTAGCCTTATTCTTCAAACAATTTGGTAGTGAAAGGGTTAAAATGCAACAGTTTTTGTTTTAGATCTTAAACCAATCCTGTATAAATCAACTGTGATGCTTGCATCAGGAAATAGCAAGATGAAGAGGTTTTTCCCTCTTTCCGTTTGCACAGCATAGCCACGATGGACGGCTGCGTACGCCACTTCCTACGGGCCAGCGGGTGCACCACAAAGGAGGCCCTGGAGGCTGCCACGCTCCACCCAGCTCAACTACTGGGCATCCAGCAGCAGAAAGGCACGCTAGAGTACGGCACCGATGCCGACTTTGTGATGCTGGATGAGGATCTGAATGTCAAAAGGACCTACATCGGAGGAGAACTGGTCTGGGATTATAGGAATGTCACGGTGTAGTAGCGTCCACATATCGGCAGTTAGCGCAGACCGACTCGCAAGCTCAGGGGGTTAGATCGCCGACCGCGATTGCTGTTTTCCTGGGCAAGACGTTTATCCTCAGGTAGTGGTAAGTTGCTGCTTGAACCGCCACGGGCTGGCATCGTATCCAAGCGAGTAGAAATACTGTCAGCCAAGTTTCTTGCTGTGGAAACCGACCGGTCTTCTCTCTATTGCAGTCATAACCACGGGGCATTATAAAGGTCGTTAACCTCCGAGGATCGTTAGCAACGGGTACCACAATTTTGTTACGTACTATTGCAGTGGCCCATTCAAAACAGGCCGGCTGCTTGACCTCAGACATAGCTACTTATGCTTTTCAAGAACCACTCATCCAAACAACATTACAATTGACGCTGGAGCTGCCTTGGGTCCCCCAGCAATACACCTGCTAAGTGTGAACTAGATCGGTTGAATGGTTGAAGGACGAATATATATACCAGTACATACATATCATAGAGAGACCTAACTTTATAGTTGCATTAAATTATTAGACTACAGCATACATGTATTTTATATAAATGACTTTTATACTGCCATAAATTAAATGTTGATATTTTTGCGACTTATGATCATTAAACAATTTGGAGATTTACTTTGCCGAGTATCATAGAGACTAAAAAAGTGAACATAAGCAATGAGGTTTAAAGTTTGTCTGTTTTGATGTGCATATCTAGTACTGCCTAAATATCCCCAAAAAGTTACTTGGGGGGGGGGGGTTACGTTTTGCCTGTATACCACGTATATGCCAGCTGAAAGTTGACAATTAATCTCACATTGTGGTCACCATTTTTGTATAGGTACAAGGTGTGTTCGTATGAGGTAGCAAATTTAACACATTTAAAAATTCAGTTGCTTGAAAGATTGATATTAAATTAAACATTAATCATACATCCTCACATATTTTGAATTTAGACTGCTACTCAATGTTTGTTGTTAGACAAAAACCCAAAGCTACCTCCCAAAACTACCGTACCGGATACATGTATTTGTAAGTACTTACACAATTTTTAACTGTTATATTCCAATGATGTCTGGGATTGCACCTTATTTTGGTTAGCCATCACAATTGCAAATATAGTAAACGTTTAACCTACCGTGCGTCATATTTTAGCACATTTTAAAACATGCAAAAGAAAACTGCACTACAGCACACCTTATAAAATTACAAAGTCTGCAAGAATATTATGGCATGTGATATTAACTTCAAATTGGGCATTAAGGGACTGTGTGTGTTTCTATCAATTTTGGGATCCCATAATTTTGAACTCTCGATAAATATCCGTCTAAAATAATATTTAAATTAAGTAATAAACTTAATTTTCTTGTCAATATTTGGAATGTTATTTGTTGGTGAATATCGTCAATGCCACCGTGGTGTTAATCTAACATTCATAAACATGTTTTTACGAACAGTAATTCCTCGCGTGTCAGTTGTAATTTTATCTTGGTTTCACTATGTATAAACTTGGTTTTTAAAAAGAAGTGGAAAGCGATGTTCCTTGGATGAGTGGGAGAAGTCAGTTCGTCCAAACGATGTATTTGGGACATATTTTGTCCGATCTTGTCCCATCAGTCCCTCTTGACACCCCCGAGGAGAGTAGCAGTAGGCGTAGACTCCTCGGTGAAAGCTTTCCAAACGAACAAACCAAGGACTATATGTACTGTGACCACGGCTACCATTGCTGCATAGAAGGAGCTGTTATTACCATCTAGCTGCAAGACACCTTAAAATAACGGAAACATTGCAGTACAGGGGTATTTATATACAGTTAGTTTTCTACTGTGATCATTCCATTAAGTAAATAGAACATTCTAAAAAAAGGTAAGTATTTCTTAAAATTTACATTCTGCTTTTGTTATTTACCATCGAAAATGAAGCTTTTTGAGAAGAAATACATAAACAGTGGCATGACGAGCATAAGTCCGGTGAACAAGAACAGGATCTTGTACGGTGATGAGACATTCGCTCTGAAAGTAACGCACGAATCAAAAAAGGTTAATTTTACCGCACTCTTGAATATTAGAAAATTAGTTGACTGTTCAAAACCGCCGGTTTCCCTTTATTTATTTTCTCCAAATGTACCCTAATTAGACTGAGAAAAATCTAAACTTAGGAATCAATTGAAGAAGTTTCAACTCGATGTTATCTGTTTTAAAAGACAAAAACAATATTTTTTACTTTTGCGGCACTGGCCATTTTTGAGATTTTCCTCAGTCTAATTAAGGTAAATTTGGAGGTAATAAACGAAGGGAAACGGCGGTTAGCAGCCGAATTTTTGCCTAACTTAGTACTAGTACTTATGAACAATGTCGGAGTTGAGATTTTAAATTTAATCATTGATGGCCAAGCACAATTATTTTTTTACTACCGACTGGTAGTCACTGTGACTAGTGTCTGTAATCCGGTATCAATCGGCAGTCTAAATAAATTTGGATTTGCACTTGCGAAACGTTTTTAACCAAAATTTCAGTGTTGTTACTTTGTATAAACGAATGTAAAATTCGCTATTCAAAAGCATTTTGATACTTCGAAATTAATAAACGAGATGTATAATAAGCAAAATACCTTTTCGGATCTAAAGTCTCGGCCATTGTTTTGAATGTGGTTGCCTGCTTGGTCTCTTCGTTTTATGCTAAAACGCCCTCTGCTGAACATTATTTTAACAAGTTTCACAAGACTCAATCGTAAATTAGTATGGTGCTTAAAACTTACGACCTTGCATGAAAATGGCATTGTGATCTATACTGAGTACGTGACTC
>JAVCKS010007933.1:0-17179 GCA_032273685.1 Pteraster tesselatus
CATTTTTGTCTCTTTGTAAATAGTAGGAATGCGTGTTGAGAGGTTCGGTATTGACCGGAAAATATGACTTCTAAACACCTCCGTGTTATTGCGTTTTGTTAGGCCGTTTTAGAAAGAGATTAGGCAAACTGTGAGGCCATTCTATACAAAGTTGATCTTGACAAAAACAGTTACTTCTCAGTGTGCACATTGACTCAGCTCACAGATTATCAAGTTGGGTTAATTACCTGTTGGCTTCTAAAAATCCAACAATCACTTAACAATGATATTAATTTGCCATGGGTTTTTTAAGGAGATGTCTCGGTATTTAGGCACAAAACCTCTTTCATGTGTATGGTTTATGGTTATTGCGATGTATTTGTTCTTCTTCTTTCTTTCTTTCTTTGATGTTTAGGGAATTTTAGATACCAATAAACAACAGGTAATTTATTGTTCATGTGCACAAGTTTGAGGATTTTTCACTAGTGGTAAAAATATTAATGCTTTATGCCTGTCACCCCTCTCGAAATCTACATATACTGATAAATAAAGAGGCTTTTATACGAGCGAAAATTATATCGGAATTGAAAAGTATTTAGCATTCCAATGATGACCTTGTGTGAAAATGAGCCTTCAGCGAACTACACGACTTTTTGAATTGTAACCTGACGTTTTGAATTGTACCTGCCTTTTTGAATTCTTTCGTGGTTTGTACCACCTGTCTCCACTCTGTTTGATTGATCGGGTCGTTCGTTCTTTGTTTCATTTAAATTTGTTGTTTTTCTTTGGTCTCGTGTATAGGTGTAGTAGGTGTAACACGAACAAGGCTCATCACTTTGTCAGGGCGAGATAGTATGGCGGGGCACGAACCTATTGCCATTATTGGCATTGGTAAGTCTAAATACTTGTATTCAGTGAAAACAATTTTTAGCCCTATTACCCCCCCCCCTCCGAAGCTTTCCTTCAAACCATCTCCACTTCTGTCAGCTTCTTTCCACAACTTAGCACAGCTTAGAGCTGGGTTTTTTTTAAATTAGACCCAGCGACGTTTCCACTGTTGTTTTACACAACAAAAGTGAATTTGGCGATTTATACGGTAACCATAAAAAAACGCTGCTGAGATGTATAACTGTCTATTGTTTACATTTTTTTGATTTTTGACTAAATTTGTTCATGCGTACCTGCATATGAGTCTCCCGTAAAACATTTTTTACGAGATTCATAATTTTCAATGAACAGACGAGTGAACTGTCATACAGTTCCCATAGCAGAAAATAACACGCCTTATTGAGAATACTGAGACAATAGGCACTCGGTGGGAGGATGTTTTTACAAACACCGAACGATCTATTCATAGAGTAAATTCGATAAACAATATGTGATGTTAGCACGACGTTTTGTTAATTACTTTAAAGGCTGCCGACTTCCGGGCAAAGTTCGTTCGACCGAGGACTTCTGGAGTGTCGTGCACCACCAGCGCAGAGACACCGCAACCGATGTACCTCCCGAAAGATGGTCCATGGAGAACTTGTACGATCCAGGCAGAACCAAGCAAGGCGGGATCGTGTGTCCGAAAGGCGCCTTCATCGACGGAATAGACGAATTCGACAACGCATTCTTTATGATTTCGCCTCGCGAGGCGGCGTCCATGGATCCTCAACAGCGCCATCTGTTGGAGGTCGTCATGGAAGCTTTCGAGGACGCTGGATGTCAACCCGGCGACAGCGAGGAGATGACGACGGGGGTGTATGTGGGCATTGGGATGCCAGACTACCGCGTACAGACAATGGAGGGTAGTCTCATCAACGCATACACCCTGACGGGGTCGTCGCACAGTCTGGCGGCAAATAGGGTATCGTACGCCTTCAATCTTTCTGGACCTAGTTACGCAGTGGACAGCGCTTGTGCATCATCAATCACGTCGTTGCATCTTGCGTGCAGTGGTCTCGCACGGGGCGAGTGCCAAGTCGCTGTCGTTGCCGGCTGCAACAGTATCACCATACCAGAAATGAGCATGGGCTTCAGTGCATTGGGCGTTATGTCTCCGAGTGGTAAATGCTGCCCATTTTCGAACTCCGCAGACGGTTACGTCCGCGGGGAAGGCTGGGGCGTTCTCATCTTGAAATCGCTGCAGGATGCCATTCGAGACGACGACCACGTCTACGCGCTCGTCCGGGGTAGTGCCATCGCAGCTAACGGCTCGGGTCGGAGTCTTACGATGCCGTCGCGTGAGGCGCAGGAGCGCGTCATGAGGAAAGCCTATGCGTGCTGCGATGTAGCAATGGACGATATTTATTACGTGGAGGCGCACGGCACCGGAACACCCGTCGGTGATCCGATAGAGGCGGAGGCGATTGGTAGTGTTTTCTCAAGCCACCGCAACAAACCAATAAAAATCGGCTCCGCGAAGGGAAACTTTGGGCACAGCGAGTACGCGTCAGGTGTAACGTCAAGTATAAAGGTTGCCCTCATGTTGCAAAAGAAACAGTTGTGCCCGACCGTAAACTACACTGGGCCTAATACAGATATTGACATGGAAAGATTGAACATCCAAGTTCAAACGGAGTCAGAGAACATAGACAGTGACGGCCAGGTTCTGATGGGCTTGAATAGTTTCGGTTTCGGAGGTGCGGTTGCTCACGCAATATTTGAGGAGGCGCCGAAGAGACAGATGTCTTCTTCAGATGACGTTGGCATTTGCAATTGGAAGTTTGGCAAAGATGACTCTGGAGACGCTATCATTATTCCTCTCTCAGCAAAGACTCGGGAATCTCTCTTGTCCAATGCGGGTACATGGATGAAGTTTCAGAGTGACCTGGACGCACAGAAGATCGTCTCCTGGGTCGCGTCACGGCGCAAACACCACGAATGCCGCCTAGCAACAGTTTGCAGCTCCGGACGAGAGTTTTCAGAGATGCTCTCTCGATTTGTCCGAAATGAGAGCGCGGAGGACGGAACAGTAGTGACGGGAAGAACGCGGTCGAACCCGCCCAAGATATGCATGGTATTCCCCGGTCAGGGGCAACAGTGGGACGGCATGGGCCGTGCCTTGTACGCCACGGAGGAGACGTTCAGAAACACCGTGAACCACTGTGACGCCATATTCGAACAGTTAAGCGGTTGGTCGGTCCTCGAAAGAACGGGGTTGTTTATTGATGATCAAAGCCAGGCGGTATGCAACTCCACGGTAGACATCAACGACACAGTCATATCCCAGCCTGCGATATTGTTCTTTCAACTGGGATTGTTTAAGCTGTGGCAGCACTGGGGAATTTCTCCCGACGCGGTGGTTGGTCATAGTCTTGGCGAAATAGCTGCGGCGTGTGCGTGCGGTGGCCTCACCACGGACGAAGCGGTGAAGGTAATTTACCACCGGAGCACTCAGCAGTCCAAACTGAGAGGCGAAGGAGGTATGATCGCCGTCAGATTGTCCTTGTTAGCGGCAAAGGAGCTTTGTTCAAGTCAAGATGATCTGCACATCGCAGCAATCAACTCGCCAACGGCTATCACCATCGCCGGGAATAACGACAGCATCGAAAATATCTCCTCCATAACGAACGGAGGGAAAAGCATCGCTAAGAGATTACGCGTTCAGAGTGCTTATCATACGCCAACAATGAGTCCGGCCGAAGAACCTTTCAAGACTGCGATGGGAGGAGTCATCAAGACCCGCTACTCCCTACAGCAGACCACCAAGATGTACTCGACCGTCACAGGTCAGTTGTACACGGAAGATTTCGACACGGAATACTGGTGGCACAATATCAGAGACACGGTAGAATTTCAGGCGGCAATCCAGACCATTCTGGAAGACGAAAATCCAGATATCTTCCTTGAATGCGGAGCGTCCGCGACACTTCTGTCATCGATCAAAGAGATGATCACAAAAACGGAAACGGATAGAGATTTCGACGTCATGATAATCCCCTGTGGGATTCGCAAAAAGGACGCTCGCCTGACGGTGCTATCGGCACTGTCGACGCTGTACACGGTCGGCGTGGATGTTAACTGGCGCAGTGTCACCAAGGACTGCGCCGAGTGGGCTCCCGGACTGCCGACTTATTCGTGGCAGCACCAGTCACACTGGTTGGAATCTCTGTCTCGGAGGAATATGAGACTCGGCAATGACGACCGCACCTTCTACAGTCAAAACGGAAGGATATCATGGGAGTGCTTCCCATACCTGAAAGATCATGTTTTGGAAGGGAAACCGGTGTTTCCGGGAGCTGGTCATGTCGAATACGCGATCGAGGCTGCTGTTCCGTACACGGAACTCCCTTGTCTGAAGAACATCTCCTTCACAAAAATACTACTGTGGCCGTCCACAAATGAGCTGAGCCTTGATTTCTTCCGGAATAGTTCAAATATCAGTATTTCATCTGGGGGTGTTGTTTACAGTTCAGCGGAAATCAGCGCCACAAACCACATTAGCAGTAGAGGTCTGTCGCCGTCGCTAGACCGCATACTTTCTCGGTGCAGCAATAGCTTATCCTCACGAGCCTTTTACGATCTCTTAGCAACGGTTGGCTTCCAGTATGGGACGATGTTTCAAGTGGTCGAAGAGGCAGCGATGGGGGATGGTGAAATGGTGGGTTTTCTCCGGCCGACGCCAAACACCAAGCAAAGGATACAAGTCACTCACCTAGACGGCTGTTTCCAGTTACTCATCGCCGCAGTCGGTTCTGGTCTGAGTTTGTATCTTCCGGTTGCTATCGAGAGTATTAATATGCACGTGCCCTCTCTTCCGGTGGGGCAAAGGTTTATTGCTCATGCAGTTGTCACCGATTATGACACACTTTCATTGACGGGCGATATTCATCTTGCAACTGCTAGCGGCAAGGCCCTCGTAGACATTAAAGGTTGTGTGTTCTCGAACATGAAAAGAAAAGGGTCAGAGAACATAGTTCTGAGTTCGTTTCTTTACACGACGAAATATCAAGATGTTTGTTCGAGACTGCCGAGTACTGAAATGGTACGTGACGTTTTCGATTCGTGTCTAGATAATGCAAGTGCTGCAACGAAAGCCGAACAGGCACTCCCGCTCATAAAGGCGGTCTGTGCTTCTTACATCAAGAATGCCCTAAACACCGCAGCGGACGGAGACATAAATAGGTGTGGACAGCGATACATAGAAAGACTTCGGCAGATTGCCAACAACACCGACGTTCAACAAATTCCTTACGATGACATCCCGATCAATATCTTAAACCTAACAAGAAACCATCCGGAGTTGAACACCGAACTCAGATTAATCGAAGAGTATGGTAGTCTCTTGCCCGAGACGTTACACGACAAGGCAAGATCCAACAGTATGCTATTTTCACAAGAGGGTTTGCCGAGTTACTTCGCCGACGCGCTTACGATGAGATTCTTCTACGACGCCGGTAGTAGCGCGTTGACAAAGGCTATACGGGCAGCTGCTCACACGAGGCATGTCATACGGGTTCTTGAAATAGGAGTACGAGGTGGAGAATTGACGAAGGAGATTCTAAGACCGCTAATGGATTTAGGGGTACAAGGACGGCTCGAGTATACCTGCAGCTACACAGCACAGTCCATATTTCCGCAACCTTGGCAGACTCTCCAAGACGAGTTCCCTTTCGTAAAGTATCAATCGTATGACATCGAGCTGGATCCAGGAAAGCAGGGATTGGTTCGCGACTCGGTGGATATCGTTATATGCCTTGATGTTCTTCACGCGGCTGTGGACAGGAACAATACGTTACACCAACTGAGAAGTCTACTTTGTGTAGGTGGGTGGTTGTTTGCGTTTGAGATCACAAACTCGCACTACATTGCCGAACTCGTCTTCGGTACGTTAGACGGGTGTTGGGTGTACGAAGACGCAGATAGTGACACGTGTTGGCTCTCACAGAGCGCCTGGAAGAAGACTATGAATCAACAGGGATACCATGACGTAGAGATTGTCTCGACGACTTGCGAGTTATTACATAGCATCATTGTCGGTCGCAAGACTGATGACGAACATAACAACGGTAACCCGTCGAAGACGCTGCGCCCGATAGCGAAACAGCATTGGTACATGATTGTCGAAAATGAAATGCCTCTGAACAATAATACTGTCAAAAATCTAATCCGGAAAGAGCACCTTTACTGTCCGTCTAAAATAAATGAGATTGCGTCAAAAACTAAACAGCACTGTACGACAAACGATACGATACACATCGTGTACCCCTGGGACCAATCGGACATAAATGGTAAAACACTGGCCTGTTTTTTACAGAACCTTGCTTCTCTTGGAGAAAATAGCCGTCACACCCGAGTATACGTTGTCACCGTCGGAGAGGCGGTGGATGCAGCCGTCGCCATCGGTCTTGTGAGGGCAGTCAACAACCAAATCATCGTGCCAACTTATTCCATCCACTTGAGCGACCAATCACAGGGATCGGTTGAGGCTCTGTCGAAACTACTCGAAGAGAATACCAAGACGCCGGACCGGGAGATAACCATAGAGTCGGGGTTCGTTAAGGTACCGAGGGTCATGCGAATTGAAATTCGAGATGAAGACACGATCAAAGGGTCGTCGACCGATCTGTGGCAGCTGGTCACAAACCGCGAACCCGGAAAACGCTCCACGCTGGACGACCTTGCGTTCGTGCCACTCCCTGATATGGAGCCGGGCGTGGGCGAGGTCGTAGTGCGGATTCGGGCAACATCACTTAACTTTAAGGATGTCATGCAAGCTCTGGGTCTGTTGGACGGCCTGGAGGACGATAAAGATGGCGGGGTCCATCTTGGCCTCGAGTGCAGCGGTGTCGTGGTTAAGATAGGGACCGATGTCACAAACTTACTGGTGAATGACGAAGTGTACGGTTTTGGCAAGCAATGTCTTGCTTCACACACACTATGCAATGCCATGCTTCTTGTCCCGAAGCCGAGTGGCCTCGGCTGGACTGACTGCGCAGGGGCGGCCGTAGTCTTCGGAACGGCCTACTATAGTCTGATAGAGAGGGCTAATCTTTGCAGTGAGGACACGCTTTTGATTCACTCTGCATGCGGGGGTGTGGGGTTGGCAGCCATCCAGATAGCCCGTTTGGCCGGTAGCAGGATTATCTGCAGCGCGGGAACCGAACACAAACGGACATTTCTAAGAGAAGTGATGAAAATAGACATGGTGACCGATTCGCGCTCGGAGGGGTTTTACGAGGACGTCATGGTGTGGACTGACGGGAACGGAGCAGACGTTATACTCAACTCTCTCCACGGAAAACTGCTGATGAAAGGCGTCGAGGCATTGGCTCCCGGGGGAAGGTTTTGTGAGATTGGAAAACGGGACCTGTTGAAGAATTCTAATTTCCAGATGAATCTGCTATTGGAGAACAAATCCTTCTTGTCCTGTCAGATCGATCGGCTTATGAAACTTCGACCTCGCAAGGCGAGAGATGTTCTACTCAAAGTTGCCTCTTTTATTGAAAATGGCACATACCAACCTGTCCTCACCCAAGTAACGTCCATCGAGAATAGTCTTGCTGCGTTCGTCACCGCAGCAAAGGGTGCGCACATGGGCAAAGTTGTGTTTGATATACCCAAATACTTCAAACCCTCTAAGCTGATGACCTCCTACCGGCTGTTCAAAGCCAGTGCAACGTATATTATCACCGGCGGACACGGACGGTTAGGGTTGGTTTTCGCCCGTTGGCTGTGCGACAAGGGTGCCCGTTACATAGCCTTGGTATCCCGTGGCGGCTGTCGTACTGCCGCATCTAAACGCACCATGAACTACCTGATGAGGAACAACGCGCAGGTGTACAACTTCGCCTTGGACATCACCGACGAAGCCAAGGTGAAGAGAATGTTTCGCGAACTTCGAGAGGAGCACGGGGCCCCGCCCTGCAGGGGTATTTTTCATCTAGCCGGAGTCATCACAGACGAATCTCTAATTGATTTGACACCAGAACTCATAGATCAAATCTTGGGAGCGAAAGCAACCGGTGCTCGCCACTTCCACCATGTTAGCCTCGGTGAACCTCTCGACTACTTCTTCATGATGTCTTCGTCGATTACTCTCTGGGCGAATCCGTCACAACCTTGCTACGTGGCGGCCAACGCTTGTCTGGACGCCCTGGCCGAAGCCCGTCGAGCCGAGGGTCTTCCGGCGCTCAGTCTCCAGGTTGGTCCCATAACGGGAGCTGGGTATATGGATGACAACCTGTCGTCGTTGAAGGCCCTGGAGATGAAAGGGCAACTTAGTATTGACGTGATAGAGGTACTTCGATGTGTGGGGCTGCTTTTGCAGATGAATGACTTGCCCGCTGTCGTATGTTTAACGAACCAGGTAAGTAGTTTTTCGACGAAAATAAAAAAATATTTCTCCCAAAACTTTACAGACCCGGGATTTAACATGGAATACATTTGTGTACGTGCCTACTCTTCCGAAAACCGAAATACTTACTGATAATACTGATCATGCCACTCAGGACTACAGGCCTGAAGCAACGAGCTCTAACAAGACAGTATATAAAATCACTGTTAGAGATTTGTCGAAGATCCTTAAGAGAAATATCCCAAAAGGTCTACATATTGTTGTATCTCGACCTGGACGTCCAAGACTTACAGCACGAATGAATGACGTTTTGTACTCAATAGCCGTCAGCTAATGAGTCAGCTACTTCGTGCTAAGTGGCAGTAGAGGGGAGAGAAATATATATGTCATACTAAATGCCAATTCCGTACAGTGAAATAAGCGGATATATAGGCCTATACTATCCTTGCAATAATACCTCTTTCGTCATCTCCGGGTACAAAATAGGACTGGGACCTGACGATGATGTTTTGCCACAAAGACTCGATGAAGTTCCGCCACCTCACGACGGACGGCCCCAATTCGCCCGCCGCCGCCGCTCATCACTCCCGTCGGTGCCGTCGTCGCCGTGTCACCGTGACCAATGCGCACGCCCCCGAAAGTTTGCTGCGGAGAAAGATGGCGGACCTGCTGTACATGGATACCAATGAGGTTGCCATTGACGTGCCGATGGTAAACTACGGAGTCGATTCCATGATGGCCGTCGAAATCGTCTCGTGGGCTTCAAATGAAATCGGGGCGAGTGTGTCACAGATCGAAATTCTCAGCGGTATAACGGCGAAGGACATTCTAGAGAGGGCGATAGCCCAACCAAGTTAACTAAATGCAGCACAGCACATTGCCGTTAGTGATCGCGTGGACATGTTAGTGAAATGTACCTAGGTCGATCGAGTTACGAATCCATGATGCGAGATAATGGTAATGAAAACGTAGCTTATGCAGCGCTGGTATCCATACATTATACTCACTGATCAATGTTTGCGTGTTGCTGTCGCAATTTGCAGCCAACTGCCAAAAAATATAAGAGCACGCCCCTTCTCTTCCACGATAAGTATCATAGGTTCTTTAGCGTGCGTTACACAGCATACAGGGACCTACAGTACGGCTTAACATCCCATCCGAAGGATGGAGTAAGTATGGTTAAGTGCCTTGCCCAAAGACACAAGAGCCACGACCGAGACTCGAACCCATTATTCAGATAGCACCAGAATGTGTACCTCAAGTGTGGTCCGCTATACCGCCCACCCCCATTGCAAATAGAAAGTAGTCGTAAATGCAACAATTTACCAAGACAGCAAAATATATTTGTTTACCCTTTTTTATTTATTAAATTAAAATCCTAGATGTCTACAAACATATAAATACATATAAATTTATATTTACAATAAAAGTAATGTTGCATTTAACAGTCTGCCGTAAAGAACTAAAAATGAGAAATGGGCGATTTCATTTTTGTTTCAATTAATAAAGAAATTAACATTGTGAGTCCGGTTGACAATCAGTTACAAACAATAAATTAAAACTTTACTACGGAATTTACAATTCTTCAAATAAATAAGCAGGCCTAATATTATAAATAACGCTTTGTAATGTTTATAAACAATGACGTCACCGTTTTTAACAACGGTGACGTCGGCGACTACAGCAGAATAGCAATGTATACTCTGACATCACGTGTTCAACTGAGTGTCCGAGTATTTTTATGTTACTATAGGTGTTAATTGTTATTACAAATAAAACTATAATGGTGATCTTCATGTCAGGGTCAACAGTGTGCCGTATAAAGGTTTAAGAACCCAAGAAATTCATTCTTATTAACCTTCTCCTCTTCTTTTTGTTAATATTAACGTACCCAATTAACAACTATCTAATTAATATTGCACGAGAGAAAATTTCCAAGTATTTTCCAAATTTTTGTTTTAAAGGTGTAACTGAATACTCGAGCGAGGAACCAGTTAATGTTTACGATACATAGGTATATAAAGATGGCTGCCGGGCGGTTAGAGGCGACTTCAGCCGCCCATTAGAAGAAGCAGCGAATTCAGGCAGTGTTGAGGATACATACAAAATAGATGGATAAAGATGGCAGTCGAAATTAGTTTTTAGCTTTAATTAAACAATAAACGTGTAAATCTTATTTACATGAGTGCTGATCGGCTGATTTTAACCCTGCTTGAACCCATACCTGTCTGAGTAACTACGATACCTTAAAAGCACATGTTTTTTATTGCTTTGTAACCATTATCTAGTTTATGTTATACATGTACACGTATCCAGTAGTGAGGCAGATGTGGGTTAAATATTTATGTTGCATCACCCAAGAAACCTTGGTGAAAAGATTCCTTGAACAATGACTTACGGGGTATCCAGTACGGTATATAGTCAGGCAGTTATGGAATATAGATTCTTGATTTATCACCCAAAAACTACATGTAGTTGGTTTATACCCTTACCAATAAAGATTCCACCTTGGTACGGTATACCTAGGCTAAGGGATATTTAGATGGCGGAGATCTGGCTTTTATAAGTATGTGTTCCATCACCCAATAACCACAGTTGTCTGTTTAATCTCAACGACAAGGCACCGTTTCTATTGTTTGTAAAGCCATATATCTACGGGATGATATTACGTAGCTTAATTAGACGGATATGGGTTCGGGTCAATATTATTTAACCATCGCTCTATATACACTCATAAAGGACCCAGTGTACAAAAGACATATTACAGTAGCCAAAACAATATTGATACATATAAAGCAAAGTTAATACGAGTAGAGAAACAAACTTCATATATACACTAAACAAATGTATTTTAGCACCCAATTCTTCCAAGTTATGTTTATTTATTGTGCTTATAATTGTGTGTTTTGTATTTTGTGACGAGTAGTTTTTAATGCTTTATCAGTGCATGCTGTTGTTTACAAGTTGATGTTATACGAATTACATATTAATTACTTTAACTATGTCACAGACTATTTGCCGGAAATTTACACCTTGAACAGATTTACAAGACATTGCTTCACTGGCGGATGTTACATGCAACATTTATCTCATCCTCCATATTGGCACCCAATATGTAAGAGTGTGTACGTGTGTGTGTGTGTGTGTGTGTGTGTGTGTGTGTATCAAGTTAGGAGTATTCATATCTTTAAAGGTGTACTGTCCGAGTTCTCCTGGAGAATTAATTTAGGATAATTGGCCATTGTTGTTAGGTTCAAAACGACATACAGCATGAAACAAGCATCCATCCACAAATAGTTTTAGAGTACTTTCTTGTCAAAATGTGTATTGTTGTTTAGTTAATAATGTATTTTTGACAAGAGAGTAATTTATAACTGTCCATGAATGGATTTTGGCCTTGCCATATATCATTTTAAAGCTAATGACAAGGGGAACCCTGCCAAATTAACAATTTAAAATTTTAAAACATTTCTCAAAGTGAAAACAGTCTGAAATCGAACAGTACATACTTAACAAAAATCTTGGTCAATTTATTTTAAATTAGAGTACTTGTAAGAATGCAAACATAATTTATTCTGTAAATACACGGTTTATATTCCTAATTATAATCACACAAACGTGCACAAATACAGTCATGGAGCAAACTATTGGACAACCTGCACTTCTCAAAAATCGGTTATGTAAATTGTGCTCCAGTTGAAAACACGAAACAACGTAAAACACTTAATGCCGAATCAGAAGCAACCAAACAGAGCATAACTCCACATTTCAAGTGATAAATTAATATTGGTTTTGTCTGGTCTCATTGTAGACGCAATAATGTACAAGTAAACAAAACGCAACTGGTCCTATGGAAGAGAGATTGGCTCTGATAAAATGCTCTAGAATAAATGGTGGCCCAATACTTGGAATACTTCCCCTCAGAGCAAAATGTGTTAATTATTATGCGTACCCAGAACTGTGAACTTCATTGTTAAGTGGCAAGATATTCAGAAAAAATGGATGTGAATAATAATTTTTTTTATAAGGTTTGTTACAAATTTCATAACATTATTTGTTTAACCAGTTTATCACTTGGATTATTAAGTGTTGGGGAAAATTGGTAAATTTGTTTTGAGAACGTTCCAATTGTATAGGTTCGAATAATCACTTTTAATTAAAATTTTTGTTTTTCACATCGTTTTTCTTTCCATTATTTTCTTTCAGCTACAAAAACAGCCGTAAATAAATAAGTTTTAGGCACAACTAGAAAAACTACTAGATTTCCCAATCAAAAATCATAAACTTTGCAAATACAATATTGCTTAGAGATAAGACCAATGTAGGAAATAAAATTGGTAATAAAAAAAAGGCATAGCAACCTCACATTTGTGAGGATAGGTGACACAGCGCTACTTTCCTCACCTTCATCACTTTAGGTCTCTGGTTCGAATCCTGCTGGTGCCAGCATGTGAATTGGGGTTTTCAATCCCTGGCTTACCTCATGGGTTTTACCCCAGTTTCCGTGCCTTTCCTCCCGTCTCTAAAACCATAACTTCTTCTGCCTGTGATAAAGACCTAATAAGTTGGCAGTAAGAAACTGTATAACTACTTTCTCTTAAAGGAGTGGAATAAATAATCTCTTTGCCCAGATTTTCTGGTAAATAAATAAAACATTTCTTGTTACGATTGCACAACAAAGAGCTGACTATAGTAGCATCACGGGGTAAGGATTTCAGAATATTTAGTACTAGTTCATTTGAACCAAAATGGCACTTTTTACATAGAAACAAAAATCATAAAATTCTTTACAGTTCTTAACTTAGTGTCTATAAATCTGGCTCTTGCTTTTTTGTATACAGCATTCTTAAATATTGTCCAATAAATAGTACACGTTTTATATAAATTAGCAACTAAAACTAGTACATGTTATCGTGATTTATACAAAATTATGATCATTCAAATTTTTCCATAAAATGTTTTTAGGGTAAGCGATTTGCAAATTGCACCCGAAGCTTGTATTACACAATTTTAGTCATAATCTTCCCCTAAAATATTTTGGGTAGTTACAAGATAACTGAACATTTGCAACTTGTTCCTCGACCCTGTCTACAAAACATAATAAACAAAATTATACCCTAAAATGTGTTTGGAAAGTTACAAGACATTTGTCTACAAAACGTAAAAACAGAATTATGTAGCCATTGTAAGAATCTTTTACTTCTTAAACATTCACTAAAACTGCATAACCCCGAAATGTTTACGAGAATTTATTTCACGTTAGAATCAGTACTCAGATTCTAGCTAGAATTCTACCCCCGGTAATAAACTAAAATGGCAAGAATATCTTTTCTTAAAAACCAGGAAATTAGTTCTATACTTTACAAAACACAATACAAAATTTTTAAATTGTTTAGAAACGGAGCCTTCTGTGACAATTGTCTTTTATGACAATTGAAAATCATGATTGCTCGAAATTGTTGTGAACAAGTGACAAATACGAGTAGAAAATCACTAAGTAACAAGCATATTTGTCAGACCTTCTTTTCTTTTTGTTTTAGGTTAAAGGATCCTGTAAGACGATCCTGTAAGAATTAAAAACAAATTACCATGAACAAGAATAAATAAATAGAAGAAAAACTATTTTACAAAACAAGCATTTCATTGTCTTGTAAGTAAACATTTTCTTTTTAAAAACGAAGAAAAAGTAAAAGCGAGATTACAAATATGTGCCTCAAACTGTTGTCGGTTGATCGTCATCATCATCATCGTCATCATCCATGTCCTCATCGATCTCAAGTTCTCGTTTCTTCCGACTTGACTTCCGCCCTCTGCTCTCCCTACTGCCCCTGCCCAGAAAGCCGGTCAGTAGGTCGATAGGTAGTGGGAAGATGATGGTGGAGTTCTTCTCAGCCGAGATTGTGTTGAGGGTCTGAAGATAGCGGAGCTGGAGAGCAGATGGAGACTCGGAGAGAACATCTGCTGCTTCCTTCAGGGCACGAGCGGCATTCTGTTCCCCCTCCGCGGCTACAACCTAAATAACATCAAGGAATAACATCAAGGAATGACATACAGTTGCCGTCAAGACACTGTCAAGATGTCGTGAAGATGCTCTCTAGATGCCATCAAGACATCGTCAATAACACACATGTTGGCACCAACCTTAGCTCTTGCCTCCCTCGCAGCCTCAGCCTCTGCTGCCATTGCTCTCTGTAACTGTACTGGCAGACGGACATCCTTACTGTAAACAGGCAGGAAAACAAGAAAGCAAATAAATGAATGATCTTTAAGCCGCCTTTTATACCATTCGATGCGACTCTGTCGCCGATTCCCAAACTCACATTTCGACCCGTTCTACTTTCACCCCCCACGGGTCTGTAGCCTCGTCCAACACCGACTGCATCTGGCTGCTGATGATATCCCTGTCGATAAGCATGTCTCCGAGAGTCTTTGTACCCAGGACGTTTCTTAATGTGGTAGCAGCGAGCAGTCTCGTTGATCGCTGTGCATCTTCCACGTTGGTGATGGAGATGGTCGGATTGTGGACTCTGTAGAAAACCACCGCATCGACGGCAACCGTCACACTGTCCTTGGAAAGAATCTAAGATAAAACAAGATTGGATACCGTTAGGCCTAATTCAAGCTAACAGTTGGCGAGTTTACTTGAAATTGCACATCATACCTGCATATATATGCACATAACACTGTCGAGTGTGCTAGTTGAAAAGAAGGAATCCGGTTCTGAACAAGGTTCATGGATAATTAAAGATAATAGACCTGTGGTTACTGACAGGTGTAACCCATTACAGAAGAATTAATAGAATCTCCGTGGATTATAATCAAGGCAATTAACTTTCTCTGTAATTCTCTTAAAAACATTCCACTCTGTGAGATTTGACAGTTAAAGTAATACTATACAAACCTCCTGTGGTGGGACATCGAAGGAAATTGTTCTCAGGTCCACCTTGACGTAGTTATCGATGCAAGGCAGGATGAAGAAAATACCGGGACCCTTGGCCCCACCGGGAAGAAGTCGACCCATGCGGAAGATAACTGCCCGTTCATACTCAGCAACTACCTGAAACAAGTCAAGAGAGGGCTTGGATAAGTAACCTCAACCCAAAAAAATGGAAGAAGAGTTTTCGTTCGTCCGTCTGTCTGCAAGATTACTTGAAAGGATGCAGATGGATTTTGATAAAATTTGGTACAGATTATAATTTACACATAGCGAAGATCTGATTAAATGCTTGTGCCGATCTTATCGATCAGGATACGGATTCTGGATGACTTTGTCGACTGTAGATAATGGCTTTTTCACTTTGTAGTGTTTTTTCACAAGTGCTGCATAATGCCACTGCCGGGGGGGGGGAGATATACAGGCACTCTATTGAGTACCCTTTGATTGGCCAGGATGAGATACTCGAGTGTGAAATGACTTGGTAGAACATAATCTCTTGAATTTCACTTTTAAAATACATCGAAGTAAAAGATTTCTCACTGGAATGTGCTTTAATATTAACCCTTTCACTACCGAATTCTAAGCTAGTCAGAACCAACTGTTTGTGTACAATGCGACCAACATTGCCTGTTCCTTATTCAGCACTAGTCGGCAATGGTAGCGATTAAAACGGTTAGGCGGAATGCAGCACGCAGATTAAACGCAGTGTGTTTATGGTCACATATTTAACAACACAATGAACTAGACAAGGAACTATGCTGGTTAATAGGGTTTAAAACCTTAGTCCTCAGCTACGTTTGTACGCATGAACTAACGGATTGAAAGTACAAGGAAGAAGTGGTGAAATCAGGCCTGAAACCCCTCTTAGAAGAGCTCTAATAAAAAAATAATGAGATTAAACACTTAAGAAGAAAAAAATGCTGAACCTAACCCCTACAAATCTACAAATGTTAAATTGCACAATAGCAGTTTGGTGTTTTTGTACAAGGTATTTTTTTTAAATTATATTGTTCAACATTAGGACGTGTTTTTAGGTACCTTACAGGTTTTAAGCAGGAGTAGTGACTAGTCTGAAGGCCTCACATATTTTTCAGACATGATTTCACCGTATACGGTTGCAGTGTTTGCTTTTAAATTTGCAAGGTGGGAATCGATCGATATAGGGCTTTCTGAATATATTTCTGGTTCTTTGTAGAACTCAGAGTTATTCAATGTTTCAAATATTTCTCTAGTCATTGTCAGGAGATTGACGATGACTAGAGCACGCTGACAATGAATGATTACAAGAGCAAGCTAGTCAAAATGTTTAGTTTCTACCAAACTGAATATTGTATATTCGGAAAGGCCAATAGAATAGAATGCTGCATTATTTTATCAACTCATTGTTGTATCGCCTAAAGAACCCAATATGTAGCGATTTTCTTAAGTGATTCTTGTTCTTCTTACCTTAAGACAGAAATACAGGGAGACGGGAAGTGTGAAGATGACAAGTAGATATGAGAAGAGCATAAGAAGGTAGACACATAGTCCTAACGAGTCATTACCTGGACAAAATAAAGAAAAAATATGTCAAAATCTTCAATTGGTTTTGGAATGACCGATCAACCTGCTAAAAATGAATAAAATAAACCTGGTATACAAAATTACAACAACAGACTTATTGATCTGGAACATGAAAGCTGCTATACAAATATTGCTGTCAAATGCATAAATTGTATGGGTACCAAATACTGTTTAGCTACACCTAAAAATCTTCTGTTGGTTTTTGTTCTATAAATTCCATATATTATCATAATATTTCATTTTATTTGTTAGTACAGTTAATAATTGGAGGCCAACTGGTACCAACTGGTACCAATAAAACAATAATTCCTTAATCCTGCTTAACCCTTTTGCTACCAGATTGTTTTAAGAATAAGGCTAGCGAGAACCGGCTAAAATTACACATTGTATTCTATTCATAATAGAATTACATAATA
>JAVCKS010007965.1:0-17161 GCA_032273685.1 Pteraster tesselatus
GGGTGGGGTTGCGTTTGGGGTGGGGTTGCGTTTGGGGTGGGGTTGCGTTTGGGGTGGGGTTGCGTTTGGGGTGGGGTTGCGTTTGGGGTGGGGTTGCGTTTGGGGTGGGGTTGCGTTTGGGGTGGGGTTGCGTTTGGGGTGGGGTTGCGTTTGGGGTGGGGTTGCGTTTGGGGTGGGGTTGCGTTTGGGGTGGGGTAGGGGTGGGTGTGGATGGTTGGATTTCAAAATAATTTTGCAAGGTGAAATAGGTCTGATATCGAAGTTTACCTCAATATAACTGCCCAGACAGCCCTCGACATTTTCCTGACAGCCACATAGAAGGGCAACCCTGATCTTGTTACCCAATGTCACGGTGGATGCATTAGCAACGAAGAAATACTCTGAGAACCAACAAAAATATTATCAAAGATAAAGTAGCGAGTGCCGAGTTTAAATCTTGGTGGGAGGTAGTCCCACTAACTGGGGCGCTAGAACTCCTCTTTTGACATTTGGGATGTAGCCTGTCGTACTGGCTACATCCCAAATGTCAAAAGAGGAGTTCTAGCGCCCCAGTTAGTGGGACTAGGACTAGGTGGGAGGGCAATATGCTACGATAATTTCGGTTAGAGTAGACTCCAGATTAGTCTGTTACCCTTGTAATTAACATAATTGTGATCTGAAGTCTGGGTACAACTAGAACAAGTACAACTAAAAGTACAAAACCCGCGATTTGTTTTAAAAAAAGAGGTGTAGTGGACGGGTATTCTGAAGTTCAATACAGCGATAACTCTACCAAGTGGAAAGACACGAAGCCACTTACTGTCTTCCTCACATGTTGGCCCTGTTTTATCCGGCGGACAGATGCACGAACCAGTGTAGATGTCACAGTGGATGTTGTAAGGACAGTTGCATATACCAGTACATCCAGCTCCATATAGTCCATCGGGACACGCTAACGTCAGAACAAAAACAGAATATTACATGTACTGATGTATCGTTACTTTTAGTATTTTAAATTATTTAGTATTTTATTTTTCGGGATACAATAGTGAGTACACACATGAAACAAGTTACGGTAGTAACAGGCAGATCAAGCACAATTTTTAAACTGTTGTAAAATTCAGATTCAATGGATCGTGAGAATTTATGAGCTGTTTTGCAAATAAAATAGCACTAGCACTAACAGTAAAAAAAATGTCCAAACCGATATTTCCAACATCGCGAAATATTATCGTCTGCTGCCGCTGTAGTGCTAGTGAGAATCCTTGTAAATATTTGAATAATTTAAGTAGAAGAGCAATTGCTCTACTTGTTTCCGTCCACAGCGCAGACTACACAGGAGTTTATGACTATAATCTGGGCCTTGTAATTAACAAACTACATGAGATTGCGATGTGAAGTTTGGTAACAACAATGAATGAATCAAGATAAAGGTACGTGCATGGGCCGGTGGTGCAGCTAGCTAGCTAGCGGTAAAGCTAAATAGGACGCCCTCATTCGGTCATAACGCCGCACGGATTCGAGCCGCGAATTCCGAGTTTGCGTGAACTTGACAGACGCGCAATTTCGTCGGTTGTGGCTCAGTGTTTTGCTCAAAATGTGAGTCCCAACTACGAGGTAAAGTACGACAGTTGGCGAACCAAGACTATAACAAATTGTGAAGTTTTGAATCCATGGCAATTGTTACTGCAGTGTAGTTTTGGACTAGGCCTGCAGACCATTAATGTTATGTAATGTTATGCATACTTCCTTCACAAATTATTATTATGTAATGTTATGCGTACTTCCTTCACAAATTAAGGTTGCTTTTGTCAGTTAAGTTGACGATCGAGATATACAATTTGAAACATTCTGAAAACGGTCGATGAACGTCTTAGGATTAGATTAGAGCGAACACTAGGTAGTTGTTGCGATAGAAAAGTCTTTAAGTTCTACGAATTCTTTACTCGAGCTACTCGAGACATTCGTCCAATAATTATGCCACTGTCACTTTCCTTGTCACCACGTGTCTAGGCAGCAGGCATACGGTCACCCATATAACTTGTAATTGTGCGCGCGTTGCCAACTAATTCATTATACGTGGGCTGAAGCCAAATATCGTTTCACTGTGCAGTGTACACGTAGGTCAATACGTTTTGAAACTTTAATGTCATATAGAAATATTATTCATTAGATTAAATATTCAACGTCAACCAAAAATATTGCTTTAGTTAGTGCGTCATAGAAAGCAGCGATTTTAGAAACGGTTCTGTCCCATTCGAGTTGTAACCTTGTACCCGACCCGGCGATGTTTAGTGTGGAATTCGCGTTTTAGTATGATGCAACATCCTGGGAATGAGTGTGTTATAGTAACACGGCTGGGCTCAGTGACTAACTGCAATGTGCTTGCACTAACAATTTCACAAGTTTCATGGAATACACGTAGATATGGTTTGTGTTCACCTAAATGGAAAGGGAAATATGGACTAGAGGAAAACCCCAAAGTTGACTGGATTTATTATATGGCCTCAACAACAACATTCAAAATCATACACTCAGTTTTGCTTCTGGTTTGAATCACTGGTAAACACTGTTTTTTGTTTATGCTACAATTCGGGTAAGTAGGTCCTACGACTGACGAGGTCAGTTAGGCCAAGGTTTACTGATGGCGCGCGAAATTTGTATTCCAACGTACTTTTCCCGAGTTTTAATTATAATTCGATAAATCATCCCCGCGGCCTTCAATGGAGGAGTCGAGCGAGAGGGGAGGAGTAGGGTAGGGGTGAAAGTCACTACCATAATCGGCCTCCCCACTATGTTATGAGGTCAGCACCCCCTCTCCTCTTCCCCGCCCAACCTCTCCCCTCCCCTAATAACCCTACCTTCTCCCCTCTCCTACCCCTCTCCTACCCCTAACCCACCCCATCTCCTATCCCCAACCCTACCCATCCCCTCCTCCACCTGCTCGCGATTGTTTTGTCGATGTTATTTTTGGACAGCGATAGACTCTACCACTTGTGATGACGCGGAAAAAGCACAGCGATGATTCGTCGGAATGATAAAATTCGGGAAAAGTTCGTAGGAATAAATAAATTTGGCGACCCGGACGCGGGACGTCACTGGGCTACGGCACACGTACGTACACGAGTAGTCTGTGTATAGTTTATTGGATAATTATTACTCGGTTCTTCGTCAAGTTCGCCTGGGCCAGCGGCGCGCACGGCGGCCGGGCCTGCAGTCACAAGATAAGGATAAGTCATGGGGCTTTCCTGCTCACTGCATTGCTAACCCGAGTCATACAGCCTTGGAGGGGGCGGGGAGGGGTGGGGAGGTGGAAGGGGGGCGGGGAGGGGTGGGGAGGTGGAAGGGGGGCGGGGGTTATTTTTTACTGTGATTTACTGTTTAAAGATAGGATATCGTAATGATATCGTGAACAAAAGTCACATAATATAGAGAGTCATAAAAATAATACGAGAGAGTTCCAGTCACTGGCCGATTTCGGACCAATTTCACATTGAGAAACAATTCAAAATCTAGCAGCAATCGAATATGATTTCAGTAAAATACAGGCAATTTGATTTTTCTAAATGATTTGAACCAAAACAGTAATTGATTTGTGATTCTAAATTCCAAATTTTGGGCGAACACAATTACCAATCAGGGCCAACCAACTTCGTGGCCTCAATGGTAGAACTTGTCACGGATATTGCGTAAAGAAAGTACGTTAGTATAATTATGAGGTTTGTTGAAATAAACGTCGCTATTCCGAGAATGTTCAATGACTGTACTACCGGACTCGGGAAATCCGAATCGATAACGGACATATCGGCTACAACAAGGAACTTAGTGCACGCTTTGAGATAATATTACAAAACATTACGTGTGGCCTGTTGCACGGTCTCTCTGACAGAGGTCACGTTTTGCCATTGGAAAACTCAACAATGAAATTATTATTAAACATTTCAGTTATACTTTGTATAATGTACCACAGGATGCCAGCACCGGTTGCGAAAAACTTGTACAAACAGCGACACAACGATGTACGAAAATGTCCGCTTGTCGCAAATATAACATTATCACATGCACGACTCCCTTTACATCAGCGAAAATTCAATTTCAACGATTATGTCCGATGATGTCCTAAACAACTTCAGTACACGTCACGTGCGCAGACTCAGTCACGTATTATCGTCTCTGAGGTCACAATTTGATCATATTGAATTGGCTTGCAAGTTAAAACAAATGACGTTGTTGTGTATAAGCGCAGCGTTGGAAAACGCTATTATGCATCAGAAATTGTATATTTCATTAGCGACGTAGGAGCCGCGGCTCCCCGCTCTGAAAAATATACCATAATTGTTTCGCCTCATGAGTTTGAGGGTCACGTAAAGAACAAATTTGCTTGTTCCTCCTTAACATTTCTAATTACGTATAGCTCATGTATTTAATTTTTTAAATTCTATATTTTCCAATGTTTGTATTGGTGAAGAAAACTCTGGCGTTTGGAATCTAAACTCCTGCCTAAACAATGGCTTATACTTACGTATTTCGCAGGCTGGTCCGCTCCAACCCGTGGCGCAGGAGCTACCATATGGATCCGGGAGAGAGAATGACATGTATTGGCAACTGTCAGCTTTACACGACGACTGGCAGGTCGGACCGAATCTGTTACTGCCACAACCTAATATGTGCAATAAGTTGGGTTTTTTTTAAAGAAAATTCTCTTCCCAATCATCTAGTTTTCAAAATTGTGTGCTTCTTGCAATCATATACATTAGCGTGTGTGCCTGGACACAAGGTCCAAATAAGAACCTCGTTCCCCAAATAAATTAAGCGTATCGGTATAAACAATATGCGGGGGGGCTTTAACGGTTACTGAAGTTTTCTACAGAGGTTTTCTACAGAGGTCACACTGAAGATCCGGCCACGTTACCCTGTATACGCTACTCCCGTATACCTGACACAAACAGGTTAATTTACGCAGAGCTAATTATATAGTTTTCATCTAAATTATGAAAATGTCCAAATAATGTTTGGACTACGGGAATGGCCGCGGCGCAGTCGGTCATTACCGATTTCACACGTAGCTCCCATGAAACCCGGTGGGCACAAACATTCGCAAGTCTTGTCGTGGCAGATACCATTGTTCTTGCAGAGGGGGCAGACCTCCTCGCACGTCGGGCCACACTTCCCATCCGGACACGCTGCAAACACAGGCAGACAAGCAAAGAACGAGGAAAAGGAAATTATATTATTGATCGTATCTACAAAAAAAAAAATCGGGGGAATTACAAAAAATAAAAAAATACTGTCGAGTGTGTTCTTGCCGGTGACGGCCGGCCGGGCCTGGCGTGCTTTACGTAATTCGATGACCCAAATTGTACGCGCGGAAAAAGTCTCAATCTAAATTCACTTTTTGTAGCAATCGAGCGCTTCAGCTGTGAATGCAACCAAGTTGTACGGGAACCTTTTTTTCGAGGGGGTGACCATAATTTTGCGAACATGACATTGTGACGTTTGAGTTTACTGCAGGAACACGGTGTAGTTTTGGATCGTGTGGCACGTGTCGATCGGCACTATACAGGCCGGATGTCCTGGTATAGTGCTTGGCTTGCCCAGCTATAGGTGGCTTGCCAGAAAACATCCCGGGTTTTTGTTGGAGAAATAAATATGCGGACCCTGGGAATCAGGAGGATAAAGGAGACAGTGGATAATTATTGTAATTTGATATAATTAGCAGGACTAGCCGACATGTACAAAATACCAGCGGAACTTTTCCATGGGGTATTGCGCGTGTGAATGTGGTGCTTGGATCAAACAAGTTGGCAGTTGTGATCAAAAGTTATTGAACCCCCATAATGAAATGCACGTTATTAAGCTGTGTTCAATAATATTATTGTAAAGCCGTTTTGCGCTTCACATTTCGCATTCGCATGAAGTGGCCCTCAAGAGAGTTCGGCGCGTAAGATCATAATAATTCTTTGAAGGTTAGCATCGTGAACATTATTTTCGCGTCCATGTGCTTATCGTATAAGTAACTGCCTCGCTGTGATCGTAGTAATTAGGGTACAACGGTACCGAGAAAGGTCAAAGCTCAATAGAGCATATCAAGTTGTTTTACCGAGGTGCGTTTAAAATGATATTCTCGGACTAAATTATCGAGACACTGCCTTAAAAATGGTCATCCAGACACCGCAGCCCCTGGGTAAAGTGCTGCGGCCCGAGTCTATAGGCGGCGCGCCGGGGAATCTACACGGTGTAGGGTGTCCCGCGGCAAGTTGGAGAACACTAGAATAGGCCTAGTACATCACATTCGGTCTCGGTTGAAGGCAACATGAGTTGAGGCGGAGGTAAAATATTGAGGTTGAGGTTTATATGAGAACCTGGACAACAATGCCCCAGGGTACCTCCAAAACCAATGCCCAGGGGCCAATAACGATGATACAAAACGAAATTACTTGGTCTGGGATCCAGGGTTCGCTAGCGTGACGAAAACAGGAAGAGGACAAGTGCTTCCCATTGTTCACGCAGAGCTGCCCATAACCCGTACTATGGTAAGATGTTTCCCAAATTAGCACGTACACATTACCAAAACACTTCATAAATATTATTGGCAGTATATATCCCTCTTCAGTTTAGGAGAGAGTTACAGTCAACAATATTTTGATTTTCTGTGACTTCGTGATATTTTATTAAACAATAATGACGACAATAGACCCCGAGAATCGCCTAGAAAGTTATTATAATGGTTTCCGTACACTTGTCCGCCAATCATAGACGACCTACTACATTCATTACATACCATGAAGGTACAGATCAACAAGGGAAAGCCTTCAAACAACGTTTTCTTCTCAAGGCCCTTAAGTGAATTCTAGTTTTGTTTTCTTGTTTTCGATTTTGCGAGGGGTTTCTGTAAACCTTGACTCCCTAAATTAGCAATAACATCCTGTTTGGCTAAATATATACGCGAATTATTCAGTCAATTAACTTGAATACCACCGATTTAGCAAAAGCAAAACAAAAACGTTGTTGCCGCAAACACATTGTTAACTCTAAACTTTTAACTCTAAACAAAAACAATTCAAACCGCAACCATTGCAGATAACAATAACTTGCCCTCGCGTAAACAAAAAACACTCCCAAAAGAACTATAATTATGTCTATACAGGCCTTTTCTTGTTTAAATCATGTATTAACTGTATTAACAATTTTCATGGTTTTTATTCACTATAAATTGGAATTGGATTGGACTGAGGCGCGTATGGTACAATTACCTCTTACGATAAGACGAGTGAAACTCCCAAGGGATCGATTCGACGACGGGTAGACCTCGTAGATGCCAGCATCCTCCACGCGGACGCTGTCGATTCTATAGTGGTACTCCTCTTCGCTGCCGGGCGTGGAGTGGAGACTGGCCGGGTCGAGGACGTCCTCCTGCCCCTCGAAGACCCACCGTGGAGTGTTGGAGGACTGTCGCCGGCCAGTCTTCACCATGGTGAGGTTGATGCTCTCACCTATGCTGGCTGTCACAGTCAGATGTTGGGGTCGTATCAGGGCTGCGTATGGGGAGAACATATCAGTGAACGGCGATAAAATAACTATTACGTAACTATTAGGTTTGTACGGACAGGTCACTCCGTTCTGCACCGAGCAAGCCTTTTGTTGATTTACGTAGATGTGTGTAACTGTGAGATGTAATTGGCCCCGTTTTACTATAGCGGTGGCGTAGCCAAGGGGCATGAGGGCGCCCCCCCCTAATAGAAGAGTGGCGCTTAGTCGTTTTCCGTTAGAAACAGAATGTCCGTTGGGGGGGCTTTATATTATATAAGGTGGCTTGCAAGCTTGCTAGACCCTGGCTAACTTAATAAGGTGTTGGTGAAACCTCTGGTAAAGTATTGGTTTTCCAAATTGTTCATTACTAGAAATACTTTCACTATTTAAAGTACGCGTGAGGCTTGTAATGGATTATCCAGTGCAGGGTACACAACGTTCATGACCTAACTAGTCTTTGCTAAAGACTGTTGCTGGTGACTGTTGCGCCTTCAAGAGGAAGTATTGTGCCTTCCAATGGTGACATTTAAATAACTCTGATTATTTTCGACTACTTGTAAAGTTTCTCTTTGCTTTACCCTAGAAACTCTACCGGAAACCAAAACGGCGTCACAGACATACTTTCGGTGAACAAACAAGGGATAGTCTCGTCTCCAAACGTTCTAACTAATCTCTACAAAAGAGTTCGCTGTCCGCGCGGTGCACCCGCGCTGCGCAGAACTCTTAGGAATCCGCGCCCTCAAACAAGTCGGTAAGCACCAAGACGGTCTGCGAATGCAAGACTACAAAAGTGCAAACGATCCCCGGAAAGCGATCCCAGCTTTTGTGTTAATTTTAGAACAAAATCACAATAAATCGTGGCGGGAAGTCTCGATCCATTGTTTAAACAAAGTCTTACTGTGAAAACAGTGCATTGTTTTGACTTGACAAAAGAATTAATCATCGTTGCTATTGGCAACAGACGTTGCTATTCGCGATGAGCGATAGCATTTCATATACAGGAAAACACAGACAGTGAAAAACATGGATCTATATGGGCAGGGCCGTATTAAGCCTTTCTGAGGCTCTAGGCTATGTCCCAGGGAGGCCCTCCCGTGTGCACACGCACACCCACACCCACGGACTTACACATCAGTGCATAGACGTCCAGGCAACATACCACACAAACACAGTTATACGCGCAGTTCACTATTAGACTCGCATAGGCTGCCTATTATACAGCCACGATGAAAAGATCATTCGCGCTCTCCCTCTCTCTCTCTCTTGTTTTCTTTTTTGGGGGGAGCCCCACTTTAATGTTTTCTTTGAGCACTTTCATTTTTGTAGGCTGCCCTCGACTGTGCTATCTACACAAATTTGTGGCGTTACACACGGCGTTACCCTTGACTACACAAGTAGTGAAATAATTATGTAAACACCAGCTACGGACAAACTGAAAGGACACATTCCTTAAAAAAATGCCATGCTTTAATGATGGGTTAATACAGGGGGGGTGGCACTAAATAGCCGATTATACTTTCTCAGTTTAGTTTATACCTCTGAAAACAGTGTATTCTACATGGAGACGTCAGTTCACATGACGACTGGTTCCAAACAATATGTTTCAGCGTCGTAATATTTGATAATAGCTATACGTGTCAAGAACCAATTACTCCAATAAAAGCATTTGTTATTATTTATTCCTAACACTTGGACAGCAGGTAGAGACCAAATACAAATACTTATTATAACCACTGAGTGAATGTCGTAAAAGCTTAGGGAGTTTCAACTGGTGTTGTTCTTATGCTGTCACACTAACTGAGCCTTCTGCCAAAACAATATTTCCTCGCACATAAGGAACAACAATGCTTAGCGTATAGTTTATCAACGCAGAGGTCGCACGCCTGACTTCTGGCCTGGCGAGATAAGGCACAGGGCCACGCCCCATTCTACCAATCTGACTTAAACCGTAAGGAACAGGTCCAAGCACGTATGGAAGTAGTTGTCCATATGTTCTCGTGTGGGGTTTCTTAACGTACAAATCACGTCCAGATCCTTGAAAATGAAAGCAATTATAAGATTTATTGCAGTCGATCTTACAAAATTCTCAGAATCCAGAACCCAACGGATAGCCCCCCGTCTCAACCCTTCTCAAGTGCCCGGCCGATTGCATATGATTAAAGAGGCACGGTACATACTGTTCATTTTCAACATGGCTCAATGGTTCCCTAGGTTTAAAGAATAGTTATTTGAGAGAGGGCGCTCCTTTTGTGCGGTGTCCCTTTAACTAAAGAGGCACCATCGTCAGCCTACAAATAGGACGCCCCCATTCGGTCGTATACGGCGAAGAGTAGGGCCTCGAGTATTAGGTTTTCATGACCAAAACAATTGAAAAAAAAGCACAACTTCGAGTTTGTCTTGGTATTAATTACTAAGTTACTATACAAAGTACCTAATCAACAAAACACTGCGGAGACTGAGCTTATTTTTAGTTTCACTCATTAGAGTGGACCATCTTGGCAGATTCACGGAATGGCTTGCTTGTGAGATTATTTAGAGGCTCTTCAGAGCGAATGTTTTCCCACGAGTAAGCCAAAGTGTAATCTCTAAGAGTTCGTGAGGTTTTGGGCGTACCTTGTATATAGGTTGCTGTATGTGACTCGTATCACGCGACTACGCTAACGATAACAGCAGTTGGTATACGCGATTACCGAGAGGCCACGTGTATTCATAATAATGTCCTCCGGCAATGAAATGCTAATATTTACCGTACTTACACTTTCACCGTACTGCACATTCCTCCGTGGTTGTAACGTAACACATATTATGCGTATTATTGATAGGTATAATGTTGCATGACGTTACCCAGCATACCCGGCGGCAAATTAGCCATAATAATTGGTTCAGATTTCATAGCAAGAACCACAGACAAAAAGTCAAGTTGCTCATGACTAGAAACCGATTGAACCGCGAATATTTTGGGCCGGCGGTGTCCCAACAGATTTGGGGCTCGGTCGAAATCCGCTAGCGGATATGGCCCACCCGGTTCAATTCCGCTAACGTCATCCCTCAGCCTAAACCGTGAAGTGGGGTGGGGGGGGGGGGCAAATTGGCTAGCAGAAGTGAACCGGGGTCAACATTTAGAGGGTCCAAGTCCGCTGTGACACCGGCACTCCAAAGATCTGTGGTTAAATTCCCAGTCAAGGCAACTTGACATTTTTGTGATCTTTGATTTCCATATGCGAGTCGAGTTGCCCTACTAGTACCAGAATACAGTGCAGTCCGGACAGAACTTGTTCTCCTCAGTCGGTAATGAAGAGCCCCGGATCGAAACGTCTGCTTTCATTACTTATATCGCACAAAACAGAACAACCAACACAACCTACCTTCTCTGTATCTCTTGAATGTTACCACAACATCGCCCGGGTCCGAACCGCTGCAGAAGAATACGCCTCGTCGCCTATCCCCAAACTCGCTGCCCCAGCGCACCTCGAGCCGGTCCCCGTCGGGGTCCACGGTAAACCGGCCAGGAATGTCGGTCCTTGTCCAGGGACCGGAGGCCGCGATCCACGAGAGATCGAGCTGCGTCGGGTCGAGGGGGTCGTCATCGGAGGCATCCAGGCAATAGATTATGGTTTTGCTGTTGGAGATCAGTGGCGTGGAGTTGATAACCGTTATCACCTCGGCATCTACAACAAAATGGGGGTTAGAAAAACATCGGGGTTTAGAGGGCGACCAGTACATTCCTATAGGCTTCATCTGTTGCATATGAGTTTGATCAGGTGCTTGTTTATACGGCTGTTTGTTCATCTATTTATCTAGTAGTACATAAATGGCAAACCGTGTAAATGTATGAATGCTCTGAACTCAGAAACCATAACATATAGACCTCCAAACACCATATATATTCTGAATCACCATGACCTCAGGGTGGTTCTGAGTACCCCCGCTAACCCGGGCGGCGCCGGGTAGTACCCCCTGTTTGTCTTCCCCATTTCACCTGATGGTCCCTCCCGACCGTCTGAAACCGTTAACTTATTCTTCTTAGTGTCCTCGTGATGATTCTTTTTTGTCTTCTTCTCAAAACGGGAGAAACTTACCAATACTGCAAACCGCCAGTAAAACCATTAGACTCCAGATGCTAACGTGCATTCCACACGTCATGTTTGGCGAATGATGGGTAAATTCTTCCTCTTGATATCGGAGTAGCGCTTGGAAACTTAAAACCAAATTAGGCATCAGATGAAACACATCTCGCGTGAAACATGGAATGAGATATCACTGATGACCGAAAAATAATCCCTTGCAGCGTACACGTACCCGAGTTGCACTATGACTGAGCCTGCCGCTTGGAACACAGGAAGGGCCTAGTCGATTTAAAGGAAGTTGTGGGCTTGTTGTAAACGGAGTGAGTTGCATCCGTTAATGAAAGTAGAAATAAACAAGGCCTAGTGTGGGTTGGTTGATTAGGTCTGTCACAGCAAAACAAAAGACACCTTCCTGTCACGGAAGCGAGCGCGTCAAGTCCGCCCACTTTACCCTGTATAACTCGGTGAAGTTAGATTTGTCATTTTAGCATGGTCAAGGAATAAACTATTTTGATAGAGGTACGTATAGTTTCACCACCGATCCATCACTCGACATGTGACTTCCTTATAGTACTCCTATGCGTCCATAGCTTGCCGCGGAAACTGTTTGGTGTTGCAGTTGAGATTACAACGTGTATATGTTTCATCCATTAACCCCGCTGACCGCACGCCCGTATTATCTCCGGTACACCATGGATGTACATCGACGTATTTCCTCGACGGCTTATGTCAGCTACAACAAGAGCTGATCACTCAAACTTATATCATGACGAGTCTACCATTGCCGCCTGCCGCTGGTATTGATTATGTCGGTGCTGCTGCCTGGTGCTGCTGCTGTTGCTAATTGCCATGAGTTGTCGCTGTTAATGTTTTGTATACTGTTGCCGTTGTTTCTGCGGCTGTATAAACTCCTAGCTGGCCCATTTAATTACACTGCTGCTACTGATCTCCCTTTTTAGGCGCGTGTAATTCCATTATGATTCGCTCTAGGCTTGTGTATGTACAGTTTTACAGTAATGCATTCCACATGAACGCCGAGCCATTATTGGGACTGTAAGCTTGCTTTTTTGGGGCATCAGGATCAGCCTCGAGAGCTGTGGACACTATAACAAACAATTTGGTAGCGATGTGCATGGGTGTGCATATACAATGTACTTCATATTATGTAAAGTTCGGGGACCATTAACTCTTTAGCTACCAAATTGTTTTTAGAAAAAGGCTAGCGAGAACCGGCTAAAATTGCACATTGTATTCTATTCATAATATAAATACATAATATTGACTGGTATACATGGTATACATTCCTGTCGACTATAGTCGCCAATGGTAGTGAAAGGGTTAACATTATAGAAAATTCAATAATCTTTGTCATCTTCCCACTGCCTGGATCATGGTGCTTTGGGTAAATTTTCGAAGCCACCGATCAGCCATCTAACTATAGTCCCAAAACACGGCAAAGATCCGGCCCGGTTGTGACATGATGTGACTAGTAACATGGCGGATCGGTGGATTCGACTGAGTGCACGAGCTTCAATACGAGACGTGCTTTTCGTTTCTATAGAAATCGGTGCATCTTCCACCGTAGTATTAAATACACATCGTTTGTGCTAGTTGGTCCTTGTATACAAATTCTACAGGAAAAATATCATTCGTTCGCAGTCTAAATTTTTGTGACATTATGTCTTCCTAAAAACAATGTATTTTTAGCACGTTCGCTTTTAAAAGAGTAAAAAAGCTTGGAAACATCAAGCTGAATAATCTAGATGTACTGTATAAACAAATTTATCAATTTACTATGGTGACCCTGGAGGGACATAAGATATATTCAATACTCCTGATGAATTTTCCTGAGTTTGGCACCTTCGCGTCCCCAGTTGCTTTCTCCCGCGCCTTTTTGAGGTTTTCCGGTGTGTCACCGGAAGATCCGTGTTCGAATCTAGTGAATTTTGTTTTCGGTCAGTACGTTCCTGAACGCGTGGCTTTCCAAAAAAAACTATAGGGTTTAATTTTCTCCCACCTGGATAAACCGTAACTTTCTCTACTGATTTAATCGAAGCGTATACGGGCTTTGTGCTTTCTTCGATTATGCGTAGATCAAGTTGACCGTCTTAGAGCCTATTTACAATCGAGCGCGCGGCGGTAACGGAATTCCGCGCGGTTAAAAATATAGAATACATGGGTTCCTTTGGGGTTGTTTACACCGAGAGCGGAGAAACCGCGCGGGTAGGGCGATAAACCGCTTCGTTTAGAAACCAGAGCGATTTTTTAAAAATAACGCGCGTTCTTACCAATCAGCGTTGTCGTAAAGTATGACGTCCTTAACGCGTTCATTTGGGACGCTATTGTTTTGTCGTACATTAACATCATACCGCCCTCCTGTGTGAATGTAAAAATGCCGCGCGACGTACCACTTTCCTTTACCGTTAACGCGCTTGTGTGTAAATATAGGCCTTTAATGCGCATTACGGTATTTATTGACCGAAGACAATTAGTATAGTATTCCGCCGTGCCTTAACGTCTGGGCCGGACGCGCGGGCATGCACACTTGATAGCCATAGAAGATAAAATCAAACGCGGAAATTTAACATCTTTATCCAAGCACAGACTAATATACTGAACAAAAGTATATAATACGCAACATGATTTTAAAGATTTATCTCTGTTTAAATGTACTTGTACATTCCTTCAATATACATGTACACTGTACGGTACCCAGCAAACTTCACGTACACTCAGATGTTTGACCTATACAATTGACTTCGAAGGCACATGGATGATCGTTTGTCAGAAACTAGTTGCTGCTTACAGCACACTTTATAGCTTTGCAGTAAAAAGTTGCATTTAGCAGCTTGTATCTTCACCAGAGATTGTTGTATTTAGAGAGTTGTTCATTCATTTGCAGTCAGTTAACGACCTCTGACCCACAAGGTCACCGGAGCCCGCAACAATCAGAGGAAGTCAGTTTCCCGTTCGATTCCCCAACCCCTGTAACTGACTCACAATTTTATCAGTTGAAAGCTGTGGAAGCTTAGTGGAAGTTGAGTTTGGGCTAGTCACGGTTGTAGTGGGAATTAGCGGTAAAACGACGACGTTCATGTAGTCGGGCAGCAAATTGGGCTCGAGTATCGGCCCACACTATTTCGAGGCAAATTATGGCAAGGTTATTTTGTGACTGAATTATCCATCAGCGGGGGCATATCTGTATGAATCGTCCATAATTTGGGGAGCAATTAAGTGATTCACCAAAAAAAAACCTCCCCGTGTGAAGATAAATTTTAAGCGAATTCGAATCTTCTGTTGATTGGCAGTCTAGTAAAAATCAGCATATAAATATTGAACGGAGCCAATGAGGGCGTCCTAGTTAGCATGAAGATAGTCGCCTTGAACTTGAAGGAAAACTCAATTCATATCAATAATGAGGTCGATTGATAACAGCAGTTTCCTGCAATTAAAAACTTTTTTTTCTGGTAGCCAAAAGGGGCTCCTGTGTTGTTGTTTGTTCGACCCTGTTTTGGCAAAACGATGTAATTCAACTGATTTTGACATAAAGAGCAATTATAGAGAAATTGAGGGCGCCGTTTTACATTTAGTAGCAGTGTCCCGCGTTTTAATATAAACAATGTGGGTAGCGCAACTTTCGCGGCCTTTTTTCTAAAAATGGTATTTTCATCGTTTTGTCAAAACAGGGCCGTGGAGTGTATAACGCGGGTTCTGATAGCCGCGAGAACCGCCCTCTATCAGGAACGTGTACCATCTTCTTGTATGTTTTTGTCCAGTCTTGATACATGCGTGGCCGAGTAGAAACCTTTAATTGAGGGCGCTCTCTCTTCTTAACAGTGGTCGAGCCAGAAAGAGTATTAGGCCGTACATATACATGAACATAGGTTTGATGCCTTGTTATTAACCTTCTCCTTTAATTTGGTGTAAAGTTAGCATTAACTTTGATTTTCAAACTTGAATTGTAACTTATCTTTACTGTTTTACTTATGCTATACTTGAGAAGATATGAGTTTGTGAAGTAAAGTGCCTTGCTCAAAGACCCATATCACCCATCAAATGCACAGTAAAGTGCCTTGTTCAAGGACCCACAGCATCCATCATAGTTGAAAAGTGCACGGTAAAGTGCCATGTCGAAGGACTCACACGATCCGACAGTAATACTCTGGATGTCAACAAAAACCACGTGCGAATATAAAACTGTTTATAATACAGCTGAACCAATCAGAGCGCAAATAGCAAGTGCAAGGGGTATATGTCGTTTGGGAAAAAAACCTTGCAGCCCGGCTACAGTCCAGCGTGTAGCCACAGGAATATTCGTGTTAATGGCAATGGTCGACCCCACTCCGCCCAGAGGACTACTGCGTCCAACTAACGATACCGGCCGCGATGATGCCCGTCAGGTCAGGTTGATGACTCCAGCCCTAGTAACGTCAGCCCCGACTTCGGCCCCGGTAACGTTTCTCCCGACTCCAGCCCTGGCGGTGATGCCGCCCCTGGTAACGCCAGCCCCGGTAACGCCAGCCCTGGTAACGCAGACCCAGACGCCCATCCCAACGCCGTCCCCGAAACCTCATTAGCATATCGCCACAGCCCCCTACGCCGACCACGAAGCTACAATATTTTACCATACCTAACAGTAATTACGTATTTCTCTCGTTCAAATGTTGTAATAAAGTTACATGTATATTCGTAATGTTATACATAATTATAGCTATAGATGTCCATGGACACACCACTGAGTGTTTCCTATGTGAGGTGTGTGCCACGTAAAGTGAGTGCCGATTAATAATATTAATAATAATAATAATAATAATGATAATACTCACATATACAGGTGTTTGTGTATTATATATAATAGTTGGGCACGAGTATGGAGCGTCAGATGTATGTTGTTACCATGACAGCCTGGACACTCATCAAATTTGAAAATCCCAAGATATGATGGCAGTACTGAAATTTCCAAGGAGTGGCAACAGTGCTCTATGGTGGCTCTGGAGGGACAACAGATAGCACCCAAATATTGGTAATATCTTATGTCCCTCCAGAGCCACCATAGTGCTCCATGCGCATGCATGGTATAGTTCAATGGGTCGAGTCGGCGAAATAATGTACAGCCTATCAGCGAATAAATTTGTTGCCCCTCATGTCGTGGGGTGCTTAAAACTATCCCAAAAATAATTTCCCCCTAGTTTCTTCTCCATAACTCCACTCGTAATCTGTCTCCCAATTTTAGAACGAATGTTAGGAATAGTTTTAAGCAGAATCCGATTTAAACGTACAATCAATGCACACAATAGCTAATGTGGTACGGAAAAAATACTTACGGGATGCCGCACCGTTCGTGTGTGCGCGCGCGGTGCATGCAGCATGTTGTAAGTGTACTTGTTGACGTTGTACCGTGCACTAGTCGTGGAGTACAGCCACGTCACGTCAGTACGTGCATAACGGAGCATGGTCAAAATTACCAATAATACTAGTTTACTACAAATCGTGTCTGATTTTATGGGGAAGTAACAATAAGCATATATACATGTACTATCATAAGTCCTCTTCCTTAACGAATATGAATAATGATGCCATTGCCA
>JAVCKS010007976.1:0-16088 GCA_032273685.1 Pteraster tesselatus
ATGAAAACAAAATCTCGGGAAAGTGACTGGATAACTTCGATCGCACTGCACCTTTAAGGTAACGTCATATGACACTTGATAACTTCTATATAAATGCCCTCAAATTGTAGGCGTAACACATCCTAGCTTGAAGACATACAAAATTTCAGGGCGATCGCGCATTTCATTCTGTAGATCTTGTAAAACGGCACCTTTAAGGTGGAGATCACGTGACACTTGTGGGTGTCATTACAATAGAATCTCACATTTTGAATGTAACACATCCCTGCTTAAATACATAAAAGGTTTCAATTAGATGGCACGTTTTCGGATGATATAATATAGATATTCTATAACTGCACCTTTAATGTAAGGTCACGTGACACTTGATAACTCCATTATAACATGACCTCAAATTCAAGGTTTCATTTGATTATGCAGAAATAGTTCATGCGGTACTGTACCTTTAAGGTATTGCCACTCACACTTGATAACTTCAGTATATTACAAAGTTAGGCAACAAAATACTACTACATGCATTTTGCAGTAGCTCACCTCCAATGATACTACAACATGCATTAAGCAGTAGCATACAATACACACAGTATATAAACTGTACAAACAGGCTTGTGTAAGGCTAGCACACTTCCAATAATACTCCAACATGCATTATTAAGCAGTAGCATACAATACACACAGCACAAAAACAGGCTTGTGTAAGGCCACACTCACAGAAGGACAATCCTGTAGTTCCCACGCTTGTGACTGTTGGCAGACGAGACACACCCACACACGCACAGGCATTGTATTTTACCACGTGCGATTCATTTTAACAAAGTTGGTCAAATTATGAAACTTTTCGCTCAAAAGTAAAGGTCGGATGATATGGCACTCTGTGTAAGACTTGTAGAATGTTTTGACAATGATTGTTTATCTAACATAATTACGTCATTGATGACGTAATCGTGCGAACATAGCTTGCGGCACATCTACATACTAAGATATAAGTACATGCGAAGTTTCAAGTCTGTAGACGTTTACATTTTTAAGATTCTCTGCCGAGAAGTTTCACCGAGAAGAAGATGGAAGAAGAAAAAAAATAAAAATAAACGTTGATATTTTTGTTTGTAAACAAAAATACGGTGTTCGGCTCAGGTTGGTTTGATTGTGGTTGTTGTCGCGATTAGACGGTTGCGGTTGATGTTATGAAAACCAAATCTCCGGAAAGTGACTGGATAACCTCGATCGCACTGCACCTTTAAGGTGACGTCACGTGACACCCTGAGCATGTCACTATGATTCCAACTAAATTAGGCTTTTCTAACCAACTTAGATAAAGATTAGATTAGGGATGGTGTGGTAGGACGGCTATCGGGATGACATCTACTGATTTCACGTATTAATAATCTTAATATTCACCCCTCACGTTCTAGATGTACGTACGTGGGCCCTGGACCTAGAAAGGATTCCTTCGGTCATTGAGACACGAGAGTGCTCGCGTCAAAAACGATACCCACGACATTACGATGCACACGTCTTTAAAACAACTCGTCACCGTCCTTTGTTGGCCCAAAAGAAATTATTGAAAGCAAAATAATGTTTGGGTTAAGATAATCTTGCAGGCAAGATCTTAACATAATCCACTAAAAACCCAGACCCCTCCCTCCCTTTTGCCCGGCCCGATCACTCTATTCACAAAAGAGGCCTAAATGTCAACTATGGTTGCTTTCTAACAATAGGTATAGGAGGTGGTGGCCACTACGGGAGGAATGACCGAATATTGTAGGCTATCCCTGGCAGTCGTTAACACGTGAATGGCGCACTGCCTGCACCCCATCGAAACCAGTTGTGGGTCTTTTTAGTGCCAGCCACTTATCAATTGTCGTGAATTAACCTGTGCAGTTTGCAGCATCTACCGGTATAGTAAATGGAGTACTAATTGACATCGGCTCTTCCTGAACAAGCTTGGACCTTAACACTTCTACTAGTTATAGGTGCAGTGTATACGGCAGTGGGTATTTCCCCCCTACTTTGGGGTTACGATGCCTGGACCATGGCCCATTATATACACAGTCTAGAGGCCGTTCATATCTCCTGTTTACAGCAAATACCACCATTCAGACCGCTTCATGTTTTCGGTTGAAGTAGGATTCGCTCTTGTATTTCTGCGATTGATTGGCTTCCTTCAACTGCTTGTCACGCGTCAACTGCTTATCAACTGAAAGTGTCACGCGTCTTCAATGAAACGTGAAATGTTAAAGCAAGGGCGTCTTGAACCAAGACTAGTACGTACTTGCGATAGTCACATTCGAACACACGGATAGTCCAGTGTTACAACGGTGTTCATGTATATTAAACTTAACACTTTTCTGAATTGCAGTTGTGACATTATTATCACTAGATGGGATACCCGTATTATTTATGGGTTTATAATTTTCAAAATTTAAATGTGTTGAGAAAATAAATAATAACGCAGATGAATTTAGTTCAAAAAACGCATATTGCTTCCTCTCCTGGTCTTTCTCCTTTTTTCTTTTATTTTCTGCCTCGTCCATTACCCCCATTACATGTTCTGTGAAAAGTGTGCTTATAATTTTGGTGGAGGGGAGAGGATAGTCCAGCGTTACAACGGTGTTCATTTGTATTAAACTGAACACTTTTCTAAATTGCAGTTGCGACATAAATATCGTTCTCCGTTCTGCCTCTGAACGCACGCGTGTCCCTATGTTGGATGTGTTCTGAAATAAAACAACTCCCCAAGTGTTACACCGTGTTCCGGTACGTTGCGCAGTTGACAGAATCTTTCACAATCTTCCACCACATTTTGTTTTTGAGCTAATAATACATTTCAATGACGTCTATTTATTTGCTGACGTGTTTTTATTGTATTAAACTGAACACTAAAAAATATTGTGTTTTTATTTTAGTAGATTTGAATATGGGCGGGGAAGAAAATGTCGCCTTCGTCACTGCACCGTGATCTATTAAGCATTGTCCCTCCAAATTGGTTTTCGACAACATTAGAGCTGGAATTGTAAGTTTCCTTCGTCTTTCCGTACTATTCACCGTTCAACAGCTGTATCAATTCCGAGGGTCAAATTTCAATCCTTTTCTAAGTACGTGTTCCGTTCGTTTATTCTACTGCGCTTGTCTGTCATTAATAGTTAAGCGCGACTAATCTCGGGGAAGGTAATCAATCACGCTAAAAGGTAGGTGTTGTCTCAGAATCTATTGTATGCAAATAATTATGGAGATTTAATCACGTGACAGAATCTTAAAACTTGATTGGCTTGATCACAACCATACCATATCGTCTGCAGTAAATGCTGGAACATTATTGCGGAAAACGTCCAGTCTGAAATATCGGTACAGCTACTTTGACGCATTGTCGAATACTCTCTTAATTACGAAAAGAAGTAAGGTGTTTTGTCAGATGCATGATTTGTATAATGTTAATTTTATTTACTCGTATGCACGGCAGCAAACCCGGGAATTAATGTTTTTTTTTTAACTCTGTAGAAAATGAAACCAACCACTAAGTCGTCGGAGCTGTCGTCTGCAGAGAAGGGCCGGGTGCCCTCTGCCAAGTCCGTGCACCCTATCAGGAGGGAACCATTCTGGCGCTGGGTTTGTACGGGAGCGCTGCTGATCATATGTTTGCTGATTGGCATTAAGATGAAGTACGTTTCCTCCGAACTGGAGTCAGTTAAGGTAATTATAGATTCAATCTGTCACGAATATTCCTCTTTGTCACGTTTTATACATACAACGAAAAACATTGGTGCCTTAAATAGCAATCTTCATCAAATACGGTAGCAAATAATGGATCGAGATCTTATTGAATACAGGCCAAACTATACGTTTACGATGAACGTTTAGCTTTGCTGGAGGCAGCTCTCAGGGAGTACGAGTTCATGCAATCCGATGACAAACGAGAACCGCAACAAGACACGGCGGATACCAAGGAACATGCTATAATGACGAAGATTCGTACACGAAGAGATGGCATAGTAGGAGGCTATGATGCTGCCAACGTTACATCTGGTTAGAGTAAAGAGGCAAATGCGCAATACCATAAAACGAGGGTTTTATTGTCACAGGCGGGCGGGTGGTCGAGCGGGCGGGTAGTCGAGCGGGCGGGTGATCGGCCGGCCGGCCGGCCAGCCGCCCGCCAAACAACATTATGTTCATAAAGCTTATGGTTTAGTGTTTCAAACGAGCAACGAATAGACGGAATAGAACAAACGGCCAAACTTGAAAAATAGACAAGAAACTAACTAACGTATAGAGAAATCATGACAGATATAGGCAAACAACGCACTAAACAGATCAAGCGATTGGAGAGAGGCCGATCTTTGTATTGTTGAATCTAAATTGAGGATGTAAATGTACAGCATTTCTCTCCTCAATTAGATGGGAGCTATTGCGAAAGTACAGCCGGACGAGACGGCCGAGACGGTCGAGATGGGAGGGATGGTACATCCGGGCCAAAGGGGGACAAGGTATGCCAAGATAGCTACACACCGACTGGTGGTCCGAATATTAAAATGCAAATGTTTATGATAAAACAAAGTGTTGAGCTGGACGAAGCAATTTTAGGGTGCGTGGTTTCATTGTCTGACAATTGTATTGTCCTAATAGTATAATTAACTTCTCTAATTTTGTGATGTTCTTATCAGGGAGATCCTGGTATACAAGGACCACAGGGAGATCCTGGTATCCAAGGACCACAGGGAGATCAGGGTGATGATATTACAGGTACATGTAGTAAACTTTATATATGGAAGCAGGAGGCCGTCAGTAAGACGAAACGGGGACATGAAGTCATGTTTTTTACTACATGTCTTAAATAATTGCGTCGTGTCTTAAATCGATTTACGACATGACCTAAATATTGCGTCGTGTCTTAAATATGGAACCCTAACCCTAACCTTATTTGGGCCATGTCGTAATTCTATTTTTAAGACACGACGCAATTATTTAGGTCATGTCGTAAATCGATTTAAGACACAACACAATTATTTAGGACATGTAAAGTGCGCTCAGTAGAGCAAAATTTCTCGCCACAGGCGACAGTAGTTGTTGTGAGGCTAACGGCCTCTTGTGTTCAAAATATGTAGGCTAACTCTAACTCATAGATATCCCATAAGGAATATTATTATTTTGGTCTGTGTGTAGTTAGCGGCCCCTTGTGTTCAAAATGTGTTTAAACTGTGCACGGCCCATAGCCCTGAATTTTGAGCGTGTAGGCTGCGTAGTAGACTATAGCGCCCTCTTGCGTTTCAAAGGTGTAACTTTACAGGGTCCTAAATGTAATGTATTTGAATTCACAAAACCCGGATCTAGACCAATCTTAAAATCTAACGGGTTCTTCCTTGGGCTATACGCCATGGTTAAGATCCCCGCCTTATTCAGCCAACGGCATAACGAGTGCTGCAAATGTTATTCCATCAGAACAACGTCCTGTCAATATGACGACGGGAGATACCTACATCAGATGGGGTCGAACCACATGCCCGGATCACCCAGGCACGGAGCTCGTCTATTCAGGTAGGATATCTACACAAAGGCGATCGAGAGCCCAAGTCTTCTTTGTTAATTCTATTAAATTCTATATGCTAAATCAGTATTTACGATGGGAAAGTCCCTTCGCATTTTTAAAAATATGTTTAAGTAAAAAGAAAATTGAGATTGACCGATTTTATTTACTGACTTAACGGCATGGAATGACATACGCGGCGGGGTACGGGGTGGGGTGGGGTTGGCGTGGTTGTGGGTTGGGCGGGGTGGGGTAGGGTGGGGTGGGGTGGGGTTGGCGTGGTTGGGGGTTGGGTGGGGTAGGTGCGGGTGCGGGTGCGGGTAGGGGTGGGTGCGGGTGCAAATGTTTGGGTTGAGGCCTACCTGAGCTGCAGTAGGCCTACCTTAAGAGCTGAACATAATCCACTAAGTAAAATAAACCCCTCCCTCCCGGCTCAATCACTCTATCGACACAAGAGGCCTAAATGTCAACTAATATTTGCTTTCTAACATATAATAGGTATAGGAGCTGGTAGCTACTATACTCAGACGGGAGGGATGGCCGATTATTTGTGTCTTTCGACTGATCCTGATTGGAACATCGGTTCGTATAGTGACATCTGCAATAGCAATTCCTACATCTATGGAATGGAGTATCAGCTTGACCTCTTCGATCCATTTTCCCACGCGAATGCTGCATACCTTCATAATCGAGACGTACCGTGTGCCGTGTGCCTACTTACGGAGAGGGCTACGCAATTAATGATACCAGGAAAGACTGAATGCCCAGACAATTGGACAGTCGAGTACAATGGCTTCGTCATGGCCGAACGCCACAGCCATGCACACCCATCCAAAGCCGTGTGTGTGGACGTAGCCCCAGAGGCTATCCCTGGCAGTGATGCAAACCTGGATGGCGCACTGTTGCACCCTGTCGAAACAGGTTGTGGGTCTCTTCAGTGCCCGCCATATGTCAATTGTCGGGAATTAACCTGTGCAGTTTGCAGCATGTAGTAAATGGAATAGTAGTTGCCATTATTTGTTTAAATGTACTCAGCAATGTTACGTTGATTAGCCTATACCCAATATGAATGCGCAATAAATACTGAATTTGTAAGGATGATTAGGCCTATGTAATTTTAAACGTTAAAATAAACCTTTGTCGTTTGATTGGAGGATTATAGGTCACGTGACACTCAATAAATAACTGTATGGCACTGTTACGCGAATAGCGTTTATTTTTGATCGAATCAATAGAGCCTTTTCATAATTGTATGTACATTTCATGTATACTTTCTTTGCAAAGGTTGCTCATGTACGGTCCTAAACTGTATCCAGTCTTCGCTGCCAAAAGATAATTCATAGACTCAGTCGTGTGACGGCGCCCCACTGAAGTATACAGACAGCTAGAAGGATTCCAGCGGCCGTAATTTGTCGCGAGCATCCGCCATTTTGCTTAGTCCTCTTGCTCTCAAAGCTGTGTGGCGCGCTATGTTTTTGGACGTAGTGTAACTGCACATTTTTTGTTGAAATGATAAATTAATAAATTTAAATTTAAAATTCAGAGTAGAAATATACACGGAATCAATATGAAAGGCGTAACTGTAGACACTGGTCCACTTTTTGGGGTAGGCCTTCTTGCTCCTTCACCATACTTCAACTGCCCTTTTTGTTGTTAAATATCCACATCTAATACTTTATAAACTTTTGATTTATAATATATGAAGTTTTTCGGTAATTTCTGAAAGAGAGAATTTTGACAAATATATTTTGGCATTTAATGTATTCGTGCAGTTTCAACGCATGTGGACATAAGTGGACGTTATTCAGTAGTCTGTGTATTACTAATTTAAATTAGTGGAAAAAATATCTATATTTGCGTCGATAAAACGTAAGTTTTGGGTGTTTTTTTTTATCGTTGACAACAGGGTAACATACACTGGTCAAAATTATTTTCAATGGGGCAATGATGCACCATGCTCTTGGCTGTAAAGTACGCATACACGCACGTACTGTACATTATACTCCCCATTGTAGCGTCGTTTATGTTACATGTCTTCGCTCAAAATTTTTGAAATATTATTACAAAATTGCAACTTAAGCCTACTTGATAGTGAATTACTAGTACTATTACTGTACATGTACTTAGTAATTTGCAAATAATGCCAATTAATTGTGTCGTTGGTGGTAGTCTCGGTTCGAGACGCTCCTGGTGATTTTATTCGACGATTCACGGTCAGCATACATCGCAATACACACCACCAAACAGCGCCACCAAACAGCGCCACCAAACAGCGCCACACACACAGCGCTATCAGCCACACATTATGATAGCGGTCCATGTGGACGCCTCACGTCCCCCTGAAAACACTGAAGTTAACAACTTGACCACTGAAGATACCGAAGATGACGACGATGATGATGATGACGACGACATCATCCACGTTTTCCCTGAAACCCCAAAACAATCACGCCGACCGCCATACAGAAGTGACGAATCCTTGAAGAAACTCATACGGGGACTATTCCCTGGGTCTTCACCACAGTGACAGTAACAACGATGTCGACGACGGTGACGTTGACGACAGAAACGTTGAAGCAAACCGCCAGTTCAATACTGCCGGAGTGTAACTCCCTCCCGGGCTACCTAGAATCGTCGTCGGTGCCCGAGCAGACGGAGACTTTTTGCACCGGTATTCATTCAGTGGAGCATGAGATCTTGCACTCAGGTGAACTTTATTCCGTCAGCTGAAATTGGATATATTTTTCCTAGATTAAGTCCCATTTAACAAATATCCCCCAATGTTTTACTGGTGACAGAACTTTAGTTTAGTTTTTAGCCGCGAGAGGGCGCTCACCACGAACCGCTGCAGTCGTCATCGGCGCGGTCGGCTGGCTCAGTCCAGGAGACGGTCTTGGGAAACTCGTATAATTCGCTCCCAAACTCGGGAGCGAATTCAGTACGCATGCGCCGCCTATTTGTTTGGAGCACGCGCATAAACTGCATGCAAATTACGACAGCTAGGCGCTTGAGTGATAATGGCAGTTAACAAAGGGGCAATTTGGACGGTCGTCGAATAAACAGACATTCCAACTCGGTCAGTCTCGTTTGTGTTTATTTTAGGAGTGTATAGGTGGGAGATCCTGGCCTGAGCGGTAGAGCAACTCGCCTCTCGGTAACCAAGATCGTGAGTTCAAGTCCACGACGTGGGCCTCCCGCCCTCGGTCCACAGCACAGCTGTAAATGAGCAGCTTGTGTCATTATGAGAATAAGCGAACAATGGCTCCCCGAAGAAGAGGACTGGCCACACACTCCATCCAATATGCCGAGCCCCAGGAAAATATGTCACTCTTCTTTCGTATGCTTCAATTAAAGCTAGTTGACATAGTTTTTAAACTCTACCACAACGGTCTGCGTCTTGGGCTCATACAACCTTGGTTCCGCCCATTATATATGGTGCAGCGCTCCCCACATGATTGTATCAAGAAGAAGTTACGGTTTGAGTGGAGGGAGGAAAGCCCCAGAACTAGAGAAAACCCACGAGGTTAGGCAGGGACCGAAAACCCATGCAATTGGCGCACCAGCGGGGTTTGAACCTGGCCATTATCTGTTCCGTTTTTGTACATAATAGATCTTAATTTTCGTTGATTTTCGTTACCGTATCTGACCATAAATTCGGCAAAAGAAAGTTGGGCGCGACAAAAAGAAATATGAATATGAACTGACCATCAGGGATCGACGACTAAACATATACCCTGGAGCCTAATATGTACACGGCGTATCGTTTCATCAGATCGTTCAAAGGCGATCTCGCATTTGGAAATAGTGACAGATGTGCGAATATACCCCGCAATCGGCCAGCGGTGTCTGCAGTGTGCAGCGCGCTCTCAATGGCCCCTCAAGACAGGCGGCCCGCCGGGCGGCGCGGCGGGGTAGAAGGCGCGCGCGGACAACTTCTGCTAATTCTGCACAAAACATGCAATCTATATGAATTACAGCAAAGTGAATTAATAAGCCCTATTACAATATGAACAGATTCCGATAATTCTGTGCATGGTAGGGCTATATTAACGTACCGCAGGTTGCGACCTTTACCATCACGACCCTAACAATATATATACATTTTTTTTGGAAATAAAGTTGCAGTGCTAGGCCTATAGTCATTACAAATGTATCTGGTATTGCAAATTTAACTTAAATATTCTATTTGTATTTATGTGTCTTACAATATCGCTATAATTACCACATAAAAGCGGCACTATAATCATATATAGGACACCTCATTTAGCACAGGTTTTGAAATCTAGTTTTGAATAAACCACAAAAAGCAAACAATTTATTGATAAAGCTAATTATTTCCGTTGCAACCAATCAACAGAATATGTGACGCATTACATCAAAAGATACAAGTTGTCGGTACGAGTTACGGACGATCGAAATTGAAAAAAAAGGGTGAAAAATATTCGAGGAGTCGAATTTTATATAAATAGTGGGATTTATATATCGTGGAAATTGGTTTCTTGTATTTTCAATAAATAAATTAGTTTTTATTGAAAAATCATTCTTATTGACAATTCAGCATTTTGACCAAGTCAAATCAAGCGTTTGCTGAAAATGCATGTCGGATCGAAATTGCCAATTTCCATGATAGGGCCTATATACAATTCGACACCTCGAATATTTTGCACCTTTTTTGTTCAATTTCAAGTGGCGTAACTCAGAATCGATCGCGCCGACAAATTGTATATTTTGATGTAAAACGTCACGGGCACAGTAATTGGCTTGTTTGTCTTCACGTTTGAGCGGCTTATCTTGGTAAACTCCAAACTGACTTGCTCCCGAAATTACGGATTGATCAGGCAGAAAGCTTTCCAACTGACAGCGTCCCTTTAACACCAATCCCAACAAAAACAATTCCTCATTGTCTGGGGGAATCCCGGAGGACCGCTGCGGCCACTGTTATCTTAAGGGGACTTTAATATAAAGCTCATCGCTGAAATCACGATAAGCCAATAAAGAACTCACATTTGCGTCTAGAGGCAAGTGCACCTATATAACCTGCAGACCTAATGCACCACCCCTGGAGCCATACAAAGCTTAGATCGTATTCTATTGAAAGACCGACCACGCAAACTAAAGACGAACGTTCACATTTCAGCGGAGTATATTAGCCAGCCAAAGTGACAACCCAAAAGACGACATATGGACGTAATGGCCGATAAAAGTAGAAGGCTGCCTGTATTATACAGGAGGTTATTTCGCCATATCCACGCCAGACTTACCGTATTAACACACCGAATAGGATGTTTTCATAATACAATGCAAATCGTATGCATACTTTCGTCACAAAGGGTTCTCTTGACAGCTCCAAAGTTTGTCCGAGGTTAGCCGCGGAGAAGCTTTGGAGTTGCCAAGAGCAACTTTCTGACAAAAGTATGCTTCAAATTCTGCGTTGCGTCATGAAAACGGCATACTGAAACACTCCTCTTTTGTCTCACGAGCGAATAGGCCTATAGCCTACCCCAGTCATTGACCAAATATAATGTTTGGTTGTAGCTTCCTCAATTTTGTCTTGCCTGGTAATCATTCAAAGCTATAGGGCAAACCGTAGTCGTACCTGACCAGTGATGTTGGGGGGGATAGACTGTTGTTTATTACCCGAATTTACCCGAAATCTATTTCGAATTACACGAATTTCCCCAAATTTATTTTGAAAGTGCCCAAAATTCCCCTTTTTAACGTGTAGGTGGTGGGGGTGGGGGTAATTTTCACACTACCCCCTCTTTGGTACGCCTATGCAAACCTACCTAATTGTAAATTTGACATTTAACACATTACGTGTATGTGTAGGAAAAATTGGTCTGAAATTTGAGAGAACATACAGCAAGTCGGGTTTGAGGTAGCGTTCTGTTATGAAGGCCTATACGAGTCTTATATTTTGCAACTACAGTTTATGAAACAATATCCTAATCCTTATCCTAATTATTCTGGTAGGGTTCTTTACAGGTGGGCCCAGTTTAGTCCGAGTAAGCTGTTGATCTGGTTGCCCATCGGGAAGCAATCAAATTTCTTCGTCCAACAGTACAATTGAAATTGGACAATTCGATTGATTGATTTCCGTTGGGAGAGATGCTATCGCGCGACCTTCGGGGATGTCTTCCAGCATTCCTGAAATCAATCTTAGGGTCGGCGGTGCCGCCGCGGGCAGGCTGCAGTACTGGGCCCTTTTGATAAGTCAGGTATAATTCCCCTCTTTAATAGGGACTTTGACATAATATTTACAACTATTACAACATTATCACATTAGTTCATATCGTAAGTCAGGTGTAAGGTATAGACTATAGAGTGTTAAGTGTGCCATTTGGCATAATACAACTCCGTGCTCTTTGCGCAAGTCACTATACTTCGCTGTTAAGATTCCTATAATCATATAGCAGGCAGAAAATGTTACGGTTTGAGAGGGGGAGTAAAGCCCCACAAACCGTGATAAAAGCAGGGACGGAAAATCATATTCACATGTTAGCACTGCACCGGGATTCGATCCTGGACCTACAATGGTAAAGTCTGGAGCGAGGAAAAAACCACCTGAATAAAATTTAAAAAAAACAATAAAATAAAAACCACCATACTTTATGTTTTAACTATGTGGCTGTTTATTACGTTCTTCCTTCTAAGGAAAACATTTTATAACCAGTCTTATTCTATATAAATCACTAGAATAAAAATAAAAGGTTGCAATTGAACACCCAATAATTCTGTTCCTTGGAATATTATTATTTGCAAAATAATGATAAACAACCGCCTTTTTCTTGCTCAACATGTAGTCAAGGTATGTACGAGTTTCGATATACCGGAGCGAAAGCCATGGCTAAATATTAGGTAAATGTCGATAAAAATGCAATCAAGGGCACCAGTATAAAATATTACAATCAAACATTGCAACAATACCAAACTTATCCCACGTTTCACGTAGTAGTCAACGACTCCTTGTAGACGCGTGAGCAGGACAGCGGCCGTTCGATCTAGACCATCGCCTGATGAAGACGAGCAGTACGCGGTCGAAACGTTGCGTCTCTATTCGTGATATATGTCGTGGAACAGGGTAAATTTGTTATTGTTAACACCCTACAGCACAAGTGGATCTGCAAAATTGGAAATCAGAGTTTCTCTTTTCCTTATAACAAAAAATCGCATATGTTTAACTTTGTGTTGGATTTTTACGTGAATAAACATTTAGTAATCTTTCCCAATGCTTTGACGATTTTTCCATTTTATTTAAGGTTATAGAAGAAATACTTATTTCCGATTTTGCAGAAATACTTCCAATTGTGTTTTAAACTATGGAAAATAACAATAAATGATGTTTTGGTGAAAGATCTGGGGACGGTAAACCATTATATCTATTAACATGGCCTTTCTTCTACTAATAGCGCTGAAGAGGAGCTCAATACTACCGGAAGCGCACGAAGTGGAGTGATAGTTCGACACTACCATTTGACAGATGGTGGAAACGAAGATTGCTGCGAGAACCATCGGCACACCCCAATTAGAGGGGATCGGCCGGTGCGGTATCGGCGGACCAACATCCCTATAAAATGGGTCAATTTCTCCCAGGCATATGCGACTAGTTTTGAAGAATTTGATTTCCTCCAAAACATTTTCTTTTGTTGCGACAATCGATGGCTCGTGGGATTAGTCGAGTGTGGGGACGCAGAGTCATTGTGGAAACAATTACCATAATACGAATTGTAGGAATCTCATTTATAGTATTACACATCGTTCGGACATAATGGGATAGTCCAATTGCAAAGCGCCGAGAGAGGGGGTTGATGCTGTTGAAGCACATAACTATTAGGCTCTGTAATGTATCTTTCGAAACGGTTGATACGAGTATAACCTACCACATGGCTGTATCGTATCCTTCGAGAGTAAGGATTGATACAGTTATAGCTCACCGGTATAATACCATGTCTGGTTTTACAATAGGAAATATAAGCGGTATTGTGTCAGTTTCGTATGAGATTGGCGCCCTACAAAGGTTGGGGGGTGCAAGTAAAAGTATCAGTTAAAATCGGGCAAATTGGCAAATAATTGTCATTAAAAAGCAAAATTGGTAAAGCTGCTAACGGCGAAGGATAATAATCATCAACGTTTCAACTCATTATTCACTGTGCTAAATTAATCAGCACAGTCCCCCAACGCACAAACGCCAGGCCCCCCTATAAGTGCACGTACCGCGCATCGCTGCATCATCTCGGCGAAGTATCGTATTAATCGTTACGCTGAATACACGCCCACCGAGAACAATGCAGTCGGAGGGCGGTCAATTTCCTGTTCGCCGACTCGCCAGATGAGGCCCACGGAATATCCCGTTTCGAACATATCGGGAAGAGAAAAGAATTAGGAGCATTAAATCGGAGTGCACAAACAGTTTGGCTTTTTTAGAGGGCATGTTTTCCCGCATCTGTGTCCAGAAAGATAAAAAACACCCCGACGCCTAAGACGAGACAATGACCTCTTTCGAGTTAAAGAGGCGCTGTCCAATTTCAGTATTAATTCACCTTGACAAAATAACGTCAAATGGTCATTTATTACCCTCCACACAACGGTCTGAAACGATTTTGCCACGTACATGTCGTGAGAGGGCGGAGTTGCAACTTTCAGTGATGGGAGGAAAGCCCCACGAGTTTAGGGGAAACCCCACGAGGTCAGGTATAAGAGACGGAACACCCAATTCACATGTCAGCCCCTCGGGTAAAACCCGCGCCCTCCCAGTCGTGAAGGCGGGGTATGATACGACGCCACCTGATATAATCCAGAAGGTGAAATTCAGATCCAATCTAACTCAGAATTATGGGTGTAAATCGGGTACGTACAGTTGTCATTAGGACGAATTCAAACAAATCCAATGACAACTCATCCATCATTTGATTGAAGGCGCAGTAATTTTATTTAGGGTATAATACTATTAGTGTATAGTATTTGTAGAATAGTGTTTTTAACTTCACGTAATTTCAATCTTTCCTTACAATTATAATGAATTTTTACTTAAAACTTTTGCTGCATCCTTTGTCCGGATTTTTTTTCAAAGTGATAACAAAACTAGGGCTAGATATTATAGTCTCTGGCATGTATGAATGTGGGACCTAGATAATAAATACGCAGATTATTCTAAATAAGCTAAATAATAATCACGCGGTATTAATTTGGTTTTTAGCAGTGGATTTTACGCTTCTTAATGTGTTTCATGCAACACAGCTCAAGCATAAAATCCAACTCCGACCACCCGCAAGGCAGATGTGTACAAACTAAGGGAAGTCTTTCCCGTCTTAATACAAATTTTAGAAAATTATTTGTGCAAAAGGATAAAACCCTGGATTGGTGAGCAACAAAGTGCAAACAGATTTGTGTCCCTTCTTAAGACTACAGCGAGGTGCGAATATTAGCCAAGTCAGCCTCAAAATCGGCTTAATTTAAGGGAACTCTCTCCCGCGAGACAAGAAAATGTGCATATAAATCCTTGTAGCAGCCATTATTGACTAACAACGTTACATCCCAAAAAATGGTACACATCTATAATTATATTTTGTCCGTTTACACTACCGACGCCAAAAACGTTTCACCTACATACAGGAACATCTTGTGGTTTCAAGAACGTAAACGCAGAGTCCTTCAGTCGATTAGTGAACCACAGTTCAGTCGATTTTTAGCCCACAAAGACAAACACCAGCGTATCCTTAAGGTTTATTTGAAAACTTGGAATCGTATGTTGAATTTATTCCAGGCAACGCCGGATACTACCGGTACTCCAGGTAGTAAATTACTAAAAAACAAACAGATCATGCCAGCATTTCGGATCGACAAAGTTTTTTAGAAATGTTTGTTAGTCCGAGTTCGACAGGCGAACTAATCAATTACAAGGACGTCGCTGTGTTGTAATCTGGGCTTGAAAATGGCGACACGAATCAGAATCAATTAACTTACATAAACCAGAGGATGTGAAAGCCTCGATGTTTGTAATGTCAAAGACGAAGCAATCACACTGGCCCGCGCCCACGCGGTGATAAAGGGGACTATGTGGGTCACGACGCGCGGATATCACGAGTTTACGGTTCGTGGTATTACCCAACAATACAGCACAGTGACGTCATACCACACGTGACGTCGAAAGCAACCACCCTTTTCGCACTGAGGGGATGGCTCCTTATCATTTCGAGTCATTGTTCTCCTAACGAAGAAGAAGAAGTAAAACCATGGATAATTGAGGGTTTCCACGGCTGTGCAGAGTGTTTAGATAATGAGTAGCTCTTACGTAACTATGAAATGGCTTGCCCCAACCATGTGTTTATAGAAACAGGGTATTACGTCAGATAAACTCATATTTTATCTGTTTGCATATCCGGCTATATTGCACCAGATAATTATTCAAATGCCACACGCCATCAAGGGGATTAGTGCGCATAAGCGGAAATCGTGATCACCGAAGACTGTTCGTCGTGACCCAAATCAAATACACCGTCGGAGGTAGGGGGGGGGGGGGGGCGTGCCCTTCTAAACCCAAAACTACAAACATTTATGTGGAAAATATAGT
>JAVCKS010007987.1:0-34268 GCA_032273685.1 Pteraster tesselatus
GTCCTCTCTTGGTTTTTCAGAATTTTATGGCGCCCTGTCTTGGTTTTCAGAATTTGAGTAGAACAAAATCGATGCAGAGTAGGGCGATTGGATCACAGTTTGAAACTACTCATACCATTTGCCAGAACTGATTGCTTAAATACTCGTTTTTTGTTCGCTCTGATCAGTGAGTGTATGGAATATTTACGTACATATCGGCCTAGCTAGCTCGCCTCAAATTTGGACGCGAGCCCTCTCGTGGCTGTAAATGTGATTTTAAAAAGCGCAAAAAATTGCCGCTCTAATTTTTAAAGGCAAAAACTTTCTCAAGCCCACAGTACGCCACGTACGCCGGGCCCACATGCATTCTGCATTGTAGTGAAATGCGGCAATGATATCTGCACACAAATAATATTGAAATCATCACGATTAGCTACGTTTAATTGTTGTAACAAGTACAACCATACATAAAAAGTATTACAAAATGCTGTTTGTTATCGGTACATTTTCAGTTTTTACAACCATAGATATCTATATGGGATATCTATGTTAGAAACCATTTGCCAAACATTAGGTTTCCGTCATCTTGAAAACAGTCACAATCAAACTGCAAGCAGCGTTCGAGTCAGTTCGACTACATGTATTATGGTTATTAGGTTTAGTCGACTCTAATCGCCCACTCGAATTTCTTTGCTAGGATAGCGACTAACTACGGGACTTTATTTCCCTTCGAGTTGATCGTCACTTATAGCGTGAACAAAGCGCCTATATACCTTGTACGCATGCGCCACACCGACACGTTTTTAAATGTTGATTTTATAAAACAACTACTATAATTGTCATTCTGTAACATTGCTTCTGGCCTACCACAGAACCTTAGATTTAATTTGTATTTGGGGAAAAGAAAGTCCGGTAAACCCCCACTGTTGTGAGGGTCACAGTACCTAAGACACGACGTCCACTTGCACTGAAATTCAAATGCGCATGCGTTTCTGTGGATGCTGCCCTCCGTGGTACACGATGTTCTGTAACTTCAAATGGCGCAGCAAATATAGCTATAGGCCTACACACACAAAACGCAGCGTGCAATTATTTGTAGTATAGTTCAAAGGTCGTTTATTCATTACCGTGGACAACAAAAATAACGAGTAGAATTATTTTATTATTTATAAATACCATATTTATTAACTCTTTCTCTCACTCGAACACAACGTACCTCTTCTATACATCAAAAATTGGTGTCAACAAAATAACTTCACAACATTATAAACCCACTTTGTTTTAGGAAGGACTCTTTCTAAAAGTGGACCTTGTTTGAAGCCAAATTAACACCAACAATTAAACAAATAAATTATAACATTAACTATTGTCCGTTTTCAAACCGATTTCACATTGAGAAATAATTATAAATGTAAAATATATCATTTTCTTGCAAAAATGAATAATTTTTGCCAGCAAATAATATAAAGTTATTTTGACAAGAGAATATTTTAAGTATCTGCATCTATGGATGTGTGTTTAAAGTTAATAACAGTCAATAGTGAACCTATCATTTCAATATTTAACATTATCGGTCTGAAATCGGACAGTACATCCTCAAGGCAACATTCCCAGTACATGTTTGGAACAGTTAAATTCTAACGAAGTCAACCGCTGAATTTTGCTTACTTAACAGGTCGCAGTAAGTTAAAACAATTCTCTTCTTCGAGTTCACAGCTAGACAAAGGCCACCAACTGCAAAATTGCACTGCCATATAAAGTAAAACAAATTAGAACTCTTCGTATTTAACTCTGCGGTAAATTGCAATAAATATTAATTCAGGTGTATTAAAAGAAAAACCCCATTGTTAAACACTCGTAAAATAATATTTTAAAAAACTATGTTTTACATTACGCTATTTTTACTACAATCATTACTACACAAGCAAGTGGACTCGATATCTATAAACAGTTTAATGTCTACAGCTGAAACATCAGGCAATTGCTGATGATTATTAGGCCTAGCCAACCGTGCTATTTTACTTTGTACCAAACACAAATAACTATAGCTTATACTTGGCCCCAGAACGCGTTCGTTTAATAATTGAAAATATTTGGCGTACAAAAACCGGGCAGGGTTGTAGAAGAAATACCCGGCGTGGACGGGATGGGGAAGACGTGGGGTGGGTACGTGGTTGGGTACGAGGTGGGCGGGGGTACGAGGTGGGGCGGGGGTACGAGTTGACGTGGGAGTGGGGTGGGGAAGGGGTGTCGTGGGGTGGGAGCTGATTGGGAAAGGGGCTGGGTGGGGAAGAGGCGGAGTGGATGGAGATGGGCGGTTGTCCACAAGTACAATGGCAGGCACGCAAACAGCAGAACAGATTTTGGAAATCGTATCAGCTCTGCAAATCCAAAGTGTAGACATTCCAAGAACGTGTCAACCGGCAATAGACTGTATAGTACTCTACACCTCTCTCGGTACTACCCAGAAGCTACAGCGACATTTCGCAATGGATCGACCGCATCCGACCTTTTAGAGAACCTTTTATAGGGCATTAGAGCATACGTCGTCTACGCACGCCTTTCTTGGAATGGAGATTATCCGATTGGACGCCCACATAAACCACTGTTATAGGGGACAATATTGTACAAATTGCACTGCGGACAATTTCCATGGTTAGTTTCTCACGGTAGCAAAATCCCGCGCTGCAGGGGCACTTTTCCTAACCACCGATAATCTAATTAAAACAAAGACAACACTTTGGACGATTCAAACGTATACTCCTTTCAGTTGGGCCAACCATAATACCCAACGATAGTATTATGCATAAGTAGCACATACGTCAGCTGCATAGGTAATAGTCCTATGTCGACAAATGTCAGTTCACATAATACATGAATTTACCAAACGTATAACACTTCTTGTGTTGTCCGACTTGCTATTTCAAGGTCTTTTAGTTTTTTAAACATGTTTCGTCTTGAAAAAAACAAAAGATGACTATTTAAACAATTAAATCAAACATTTTATCATTTAAGTATAGGGATGGAAGCAAACACCACTTATCCCCTTTCAAACGGTTGCTGGACTGTACAGTTAACTAATTAGAGGCAATATACTGCTATTATACCTTTGACTAGACATTGAAGTACACCTCGTAGAATTTAAAACGCTTCCCTTCATTAATTTTGCAAGCTTTTCAGAAAGCCCTCCCGAAACATCTAAAGGTATACAGGGCATGTTTCGGGTAAACTTTGTGACTGATTGTGTCAAGTTACACGGAGCAGTAAAGTGCAATGTTATGGTTGGTCACGATGCCTTAAAACTTGCCCTTTCCAAACGAACACCCCTCTTAAAAAAAGACACCAATATTTAGGAGAAAATGACTTCTGCAGGAATGCCACGGTTGGCGCAACATGAGCGGGATAGCCACTCTCCAATGGACAAATAAATAAATATAAAATAAATAGGCCTACATAAATAAATAAGCAAGACAAATGATTGGTCCCTCCATTGACCTTATAAACACTACACCTATTACAGTTTTCTACACGTCGATGCCAACATTGGTGGTAGGATCTTGCCATTTAATTAATTTAAGTTACGTATACCCCAAAACATTTGAAAAGTAAAGGCAGTACTCCACGAGTATGTGCTTCATCATTGCATTAATCGGTGCACGATGATTACGAACCATAATTAACTTAATGATGCAAGCACCGCTTTCTCCTTTAAAAGGTTCGCTATTGCCAGGGCTGAACAAATATCCCCTCTATATGGTTATATGCGGGGATTCAAGCCTCCAAGTTACATCATAGCAGGAAACAGGAAATTTCGGGTTTGAGTTCTGGGGTATAATCGATTACTATTACTAGCCATTCGACAGCAGAATGGAATTAGCTTATTTCTCTTCAGTATGAGATTAGTCTATTTTGATCAATCCCAACATTGTTTCTATTTGAATTTTGGGCTGTTCCACACTTTCGATCTAATAAATAACTAGCTCATCACAAACATTTTCGTCACCAATCGTTCACTTAAAGTTAGGGTATATGCCTATCGTGAGATACTCTAAGTATGATGTTTTATAAATAGCCGGAAATTCTCGGCGGGTTTCCGTTTCTATTTTGGCGACTGCGAACACTTCCTCGAACCCAGGGCCACGTACATCCGAGTACGCAGCGGGATGAGTGAGCGGAATATCTGGGTACAAATATAAAGATTCTTCATCTTTTACGTCTCTAGATATATATCACCACGATTCCCTACCCTTATGCGCCCTCACACGACGTCATTCGTTTCCGACGCCTTCGTCTTTTCCGGTTGAACCCTTGAGCGCCCTCACTCGTCGTGGCCCTACGCCCTCTTGGGCGACCACCTGTCCGTTTGCCGTGACCCTTACCAAGGTCTGCCGATCCTATTCAGATTGTCGGGCTCGGATAGGCTGTGCTTCATGTTAACCAAGGCCACCTGAAGACCGTGGGAAAGGATCAAATAAAAAATAAAAATCGAATCGATGAAACAAAGGTCGCAGAGGAATCCACATTGGGATTTATGTACTTAGTAATGTATTAACACAAATTCCACAAAATAATCGATTTTGTTATGGGATCAGTTCAAAGCATACGTCAGGAAAGAAAATATGAAAGAGGAGATCAAGATAATAAATTGTGCCCAGTAGGCCTATAAGTAGAACCGACAATGGTTTGTGCCCCATTTCCACCGTTATTTATAGGCTATAGTTTGTAGGCAATGAGGGAAGTTTCATACTCACATTCTGATTAAGCTCGTCAACTAATTCCGGGAAGCTGGGGCGCATATTTGGTACATGTGACCAGCAATCCTCAACTAGACACTGAATAAGTAACAGAAAACATAAACACTGTAACCAACTACGGAGCACTGGTATAAGTTAACGGAATACGGCATTATTGTACAACAAGTTTACCTATAAAAGGTACCGGTATTCCTTTACAACTGTCACGTTTTTGATTACTCGGGCCTCATACCGGGCGGCTCCCACAAAATACGCCAATTTTAGACCACCACGCACGGTACGTTATAATGTTTTCCTTATATACTTCTTAGATTTTCACTTATATTTTTCTGAGGAAATAAAAAACAAATCCCGGTCAACCACGATGTCGTAGAATCAACTGAAAGTATATCTCGGTCAACTGGTAAAAATTGATTAAAATCATCTAGGGGAAATAAAACGGCGAATCCAATCTGAATGGAGCACTTTGGGGAAATTGAACGACATAAAGACAAAGAATGTGGAACAAAAACTTAAAACAACACAAAGAGGCGTGGAACGATGTATGTTATAAGATTTACAAAGAGAGATACAGAATTCAACAAATGGATTTGAAACCAAACTATATAAGGTACAATATGTCCTACAACAAGTTAAAGGCATGGGAATGAAAAAGGCCAAGATATGGGGATGGACAGGGCACCTCGCCAGGATCAATGATAACAGATGGATTGGGGGGAAAATAACCCAATGGCAGCATCGCATAAGTAGACTCGGACAAAACAATTTTAAGGGAAGAAATATAATAGTCGGGTTTCACGTTCATTGACGCCGAGACAGTTTTTGTTCGGCTCAGGGACACGGGGTTTGCGCTAGGGGTATCATCTGTAAAAAAATACTTCAAGGTTGCGCGCGATCGGTAATGGAATACTGAGGCAGGTATAGGATATGATTGTTTTAACAACTGTTACCGACCTTATTCCAAGGTCCTATAAATAGAGCCTTGTTTGGTTTCGCGAAAGAATTTTAGAACCGATATTTCGGACCAATAATGTTGATAATGTTGAATTGGAAATTGCGCAGGTTGATCCTTAGTACTTGCTTTCACGAATACATCCATCTAAATACGAATAGTTATACCATGTATTTGCCGTGTAGAAAACTACTGCTGCGAGCCAGTCGGACAGTACATCTGTCAAATATTTTATGTTTTTTTAAAATCTTCTATAGTTTTCAAAACACTCCTCATAAAACCCGTGGCAAGTGTAATCAAATTTGTTGATCACGTCTTAGAAACATTAGCGAACATTAGTTTTTATTTTTATCAGTCATTTTATGCACCATAATTTTGTGTTGAATTCAGTAGATTATTTTTTTTTAAAGGGGTGGGAGATTTTCTCGAAGCTTTTCAGAAGGTTGATATTAGTATATTTGTTTGCCCATCAACAATAATTCTTTACACGAGAAATCATCATACCTTAATGGAGGGGATACATTTAACGCCGGCTAGAGATCCTCTCTCTCCGGTACAGACGAGGTATATGACGCTATCCACACAGGCATGCGTAGTGGTAAAGGGCCATTGCGAAGTCAACAACTCGTACATGACAGTCCTATAACAAGATGAAATAGTAATAACCAAATAATGTACTAGACAATTCATCAAATTAAAATTATGACCACATGGTTATTCTCACTTGGAAAGACACGCAATCTGTATCGCTGGCCTGTACAGATACTGTTTAAGTTATGCGATATTAGAGGAAATCCCAAAATATTGGGAAAACCCACGAGGTCAAGTAGGCCCAGACTGAAATCCATTGGGAACGTTCGTACCGTCATGGTCGAACCGGAGACGTACAGTAAGCGGTAACAGAAACTGAAACTACATGACCTCACTGTGCCTGAAACGTTTATGGCCGATACCGGTGGCAAAATTAATTAGTTTTCTTTAATTTCGAACTACATGCTTACCCAAATGCGTACACATCAGATTCTATAGTGTGCGGTTCGTGCTCGACGAGGTAGGGCGGCTGGACGCGGATGGTGCGTAGGATTTCGGGTGCAATGTAGGTCAGATGACCTCGCGGCACAGACGCGTAATCTTCCCTGATTGGATGAATAACACACATTACTGATCAGTAACTCAATCAATCCACACTAAAGATAGAGTCTATGACAGTTACAACATTATTTAATGGAATAGGGAACTTATACATCAGACATGGCATCATCAAGTACCAAACACAAAACTTAGCGTAAAATGAGTCTTAACAGAAATACGGTTCTTATGGATAGATCTCTTAAAAAAAGCATGTTTCCCCCCTAAATTGCCACGCATGGTGCTGTATTGCGTTATATCACTATATCACTTGAAAATGTTTTAGGTTATATCCGTTAGGACGTGACCCCCTACTTACCTCTGGCACATCCCGTCAGTGGTATCATACCCTGTCAGGCACAATTTGACCTTCGACTCCAAGAATACAGCCTTGGTGTTAAGGTCTCCCACAACGATGCCCCGAGCGTGAAGGTAGCCCATGCCCTGGGCTATTTGACGAGCGATGTTAATCCGCGAGTGCATGGGAGATTTACTTTGCTTTATGTGAAGATGCTGATAAAGCGAAGGACCCTTCTGAACACTGGATGGTACAAATTAATAATAGAACAAATTAGGTTTTCAAATAAAAATGTTACATTTTAAGTACAGACCTATAAATAGGACAGGCTTAGCAAACTCACCATGTTACTACAGCTAGTTGAGGCGGGTCGATACATGCTCCCATGAAGAGTGCTATATTCTCATGCCTTATCATGCTTAGTACAGATACCTCTTCAAGAAAGGTGTTGACGTCTTCGACGTGCAATCGCGTGTGGATGAGAACTTCTCCGTGCCAGTTACCCCTGAAAATGCACCAGAAATGAGAAGCCATTAAAGATGCACTGTCCATTTCAAATAAATCATTTCAAATGTTGAATTAATGAGGTGGTATACGGTATACCCTTGTTATTAGCTTTATAATGATATGTAGAGCCAAGAAAGGTCGAGCTACGGATAATATTAATATGTTAATTGTATTGACTATGTTCGAGGTTTGTATCACCGGGCCTGGCTTGTTGTGGATATTCGAAAAGAAGTGCTGTTTTCACTAACCTGTACGTGGAGCCATTCCTTCCCGCCCGAAGACACGTGCCATACTTGAGATTCTCGTGGGGAATCGACCATTCCTTGACGGCTTCTCTGATGTCATGATCATCGCCACTGAGGTACATACATAATTGTGTTACCCTGAGTCACAGTATTCATTGACGGAATATAGTACAAGGCTTTATACAGATATTATATATACCGGTATACCGGTAGGATTGGTGATGATTTTAAAAAACATGTTTAGTTCCAATGTGAAGGCTTACCGTTTAATTATTTACAAGTAAAAACATGATTTTCTCATTGAATGCCCTTCTAGAAAATGACACCCCAAGAACAAAAACAGGGTATTTTAGAATTGGTATTTAAAAAAACCCAACCTCGATTAGAATCAATGTAGTCTTCACACAATATCGAAACAATATTTTGTACACATCTCATTATAGGAGCCTAGTATCGCCACGATGCTGTATAAAGTTACAACATTCACTTGTGCAGACTGCATGGTGTGCACATAAGTTAAACATATCGGTTTCAGACAGCAATATCAAATATCACAATCGCCCGTATGTCACCCGTATAATGTTACCTACCCGATGTATCTCGATGCGGCTAGCGAATCGCACACTCGGTGAGCGTCGTCTATAGACTCAGGAACCGCATCTGGTTAAATATAAACAACCAAACAAACGAAACGTTACGAAAGAGTTTTCTTTCCTGCTTTCCAGGTAATGCTCATATTAAGAGAAGTTGAATCTATAGCCTTTAAGTTTTATAACATTATAAATTTATAAATGTATACCGGTAACCAGCGCTATCTGAGCTGTACCCGTGTACGTCGCTTAAACTACAACTATACATACCTATATCTATACTATTCAGTATAAAATAAAATAAAATCAGCAAAAGGGCTATAAAAGGGCATTTCCAACTAAATAGTTCAAATTGCAGTTTTTTCTTAGCTGATACCTATGCATTTCAATTCTGTTTTGTTATAATGCATTTCATATTGCCGCCCCCCTTCCCCACCAGTCGTGAGAACAGAACACAAGTTGCGCATATCACACTATCGATTTATCTTCCATCAAGACGAGTTAAGGTTTGACGTCACATTTCTGCTAAATAAAGACATTTCGGCTAAATAATGGACGTGAACGCGTATGTGTCTACGTAGGTAGAGTTGTTATAATTAGCCATTATTTTATTTGTTCAGTCGGGCCACCGCGATTGTCAACGTTAAACATAACTAGATAATAAAGAAAAACTGTTATAAAATGTCACAGGTATTGAATCTATATACCAGTACACTCACAAATGGGACCTAACTAGAGGTTAACAAGACACTATTCGTCGGGCTTAAAAAGAACATCCTCATAATTTGTTTTTCATTAAAAGAGGGGAGATTCAATCCTTGAATTCTAAGGTTTTCATTATCAAGGCAAACACTCAATTTCTGAATGTTTTTCTGAGTGGATAATTTTTTCTAATCAACAGACGATTAGAATTACCCTATTATAAAATGACTCGCTCGCGAACTTTATAGGCGCTTCAGACAGATAGTGCAATGCCTGTTGACAGAAAACGTTTGTTGATTTGCAATGTCTAGACACTCGTGCAAGAACCATCTGTAGTTTTCCAAACATTTCCATTTTCACGAGACAATGCAGAATTATACCGCGATATTGGAGTCAGTGAATAAAAGGTAATACGGTATATTCTACCCGACTGTTATAGTTACTGTAAAGGTCATGGTATATATATACCTGGCTATTAACTATATTAACGGCAACCCTTTTTTGTCCAAAACCCCAATATTATTTAAGGGGGGACTTAATGGCAAGTATAGGCCTAAGATCGGACCGACTGTCGTTGACATTCACGGCCGGCCTAAACAGTGTATGTCTATTCTCCCAAAACGCAAAGAAATCACTCTTGTTCAGGAAGCTACAACATTGCAACGCAATCTACATGACGTCACTATGACCATCACCACAATGACGTGCTCTAAACAACGCCGACTTAGCGTTTTTAAGAAAATACCAGTAGCGATTTTTACACCATTTATATGCAGACTGTAAAGCCAAACCATTGCATTGACGTACGTGCATGAACGATGACCCATGGACGACCAATTGCCTATCATTCTGGACCTCACGGCGCATCGCTGATACGTCCACGGGTCTGGGTTCGCTTTCGATTAACAACCAGTTATTGACATTTGAGTCATCCGACCTGTTGTTCCGAGAATTGAAAAACGTTTGGCGCCTGCAAAGAGCCGGCGTGCCAACTTTGCCTTTATGATCAAAACACAATCCTTTTTTCAAATATCGGAATTTTAAAGGCTAAATTTATAATTTTGTAGATTTGGAGTAACCTGTCATGTATAGGTATACATAACATACATTTATTTGCATTGCAATTGAGAATGCAAAACGGTTCTAGACCGTGGTTCTAGAATATGGTATATCCTCTTCTCAGATAAGAACGTGATTGTGTACATGCACTGTTGACTAAGTTAGTATTACTTCCATTTGAGGTATACCAGTATAGATATTACAAGACCGCAACTTGCTCGATATTCCTATTATAACATGTAGCACTATTATGTCCACACACCCTGTGTTTTCTTTAGTAGAAAAAAACCCTCCCAGTATTTATTGAACTTAATACCATGATCCGCCCAAACTCAGACGTTACAGCTGCACGACCTTTATCAGTAAACAAACCGTCTGCTATTAGTAATATTCACCATAGCCTAAATGCCGATTGCTTCAACGATATTATTGGTGTTTATTTTTAGATATCGAAAGGTTATATCCATAACGTACGGAGACTGAATACATAAATTATTAATGATTACCCGTATATCACATTGTGCTAAAATGTTGGCGGTGTTGTCTGTTATGATAATTGAATTAGACCCGTGTCTAAAATGCCTTCTGAAATTGCTTTTGTCCATGGATGCGTAGGCGTTGGTTAATGGTTTGATACCAATGCGTTAATTACATCTCATGAGGTTTATTTTACTTGTCAAGTATAACGTATGTCATATTTTTCTTTCGGAAATTCTTGAAAAGTGACGGTTATACTACACGAAAACTTATTTAATAACTGCACAAATGCTATGTTAGTTTTAAAAGGGTGTATAGTTATGATACCGTAACGTATATACTTTGACGTATAGGTGGATCAGGTAAATAAAACACGGCAGAATGTTTACAACTAATTTCAATTTCACATTGGAGATAAATAACGTGTTCAGGGACGTCAAACAGGCCGGGCAATGCGCTCACGTGCTCGACCCCCAACGTACGTACGCTATAAGCTATACTTCAACTAAAGATCCGCAACAGGTTGTACACATTAATACAGGACACCATTTTCCTACTTTATTACAACAGCCAAAACTATTACCTGCTTTGTATCCGCAGTGTGCGTGCGGTGGCCAGGTAGCGATCAGGGACTGTCCCATATCTATGGCCTCTCTTTTTCTGGTAGCGGTCACATCCACCGTCTTGGCTTTCTCTCCCCGACTCCACTTCCGTTGCTTCTCGGCACGGCTCATCTCCAAGGGGCCACCCCCGCTGCACAGACACGAATTAGGTTCATCCGGGCAGCTGGAGAACACCGCTTCCGAGTTATCGTTATCGTCCTCGGTACAGTAGCCACAAGACGAAGAGGAGACGTCCTCGTGGTGAGATGACCAGCGCTGCGTCTTGATCGTCGGCGGTTCCTGATCCAGGTAACGGATTTGTTCGGTGTATCGTGACGAGGACACAAGATCCTCACATAGTCCGGAATCTTGCATAGGGTCGGGGACTCGACAGTCATCACGGAGTAAGGCGGAGTATCGCGTTTTGGTCCCTACCGAATACTGTGGACTCGCCGGTGGAGTTGCTTGTTGTAACCGCCTGCAGGCGTCGCAGTCGCTAGCGCGGCGTAGGTCCACATTATCCGGACCATCACCACAAATATGACAAGGCTTGATCACGCCGTGTGTTGCTCCCCCTTCGCGATAACCGTTTTTGTTGGTGCAAGACGTCTGTGGACTTTGAACGAGTTTATTCTTCATTTTATCTTGCTGGTGGTTTCGGCCTTTTGAAGGAGCTGCAACCGAGAAGGAAAGTTGAAATCATAATTATCAACCAGTTCTTATAAATCAGCGCTGGATCTGGAAGACGAAATCTAAACAGCAAATAGACCCTCGCTCAATCCGCCCCTTACAAATTACTGCAGGATTGTGTGATTGATTAGCCAGAGAAAAAGATGCAACACTGAATAAGGCTGTAGGTGTAGAAACAAAATTTCGACATTATACAAAAACACTAACGCATAATAGTATCCCGTGGTATGAGATAGGGGCGGCATGGTTTCGTTTGAGTTAACCGGGTGCATATACACATTGCCATTTCCTTCTACACAAGTGGATAAATTAATAAAAATGTGTACAACAGAATATTGTAGGGGGTCTATATAAAGCAAATCACAAATTTAAAAACGCGGTGTATTTTGCGATGTGATACACCGGTTTACATAGGCCTATATGAAGCAAGATATGGCGAGTGCCATGTCCTCATACCAAATCACCAATCGATTTATATATAATCTATGGCTATGCTGTGGCATGTCATCACTCAAATAGACCCATATTCTAATTTTAATCAAGCAAATAAAGGGGTTTTCGTGTGTGTAAGGCATAATTATTAACAACCACAGTTTTTTCTTGAAAGTTTTATATTGTATAGTTATTGCACAAGGAAAGTTAACAACATCACGACACCTTCACCTTAATTTATTTTTAAATAATTTAATTCAGGGTGCAAGTTTAATTAAATAAATTGTTGACCTGACCGTTTTATTCTCCAAAATGCTATTTTCCTGTGTGTAGGCCTAAAGGTCTTTCTTTTATTAATTAAAAAGATATTTGCAAAGAATTCAGGTCATGTCCATGTAGTAGTGCAAACGTTTTGATATAGGTTAGCTCCAAACTTTTCATTTCAAAATGCATAGTCTACTGACAAATTTGATGATAAACGTTAATGAACTGTTGAATAGTGTGTTTTAATCTACAAGACCAGAATAATGGGGCCTGGAAATGCGATCTATGTAACCCTTGTTTCCTGAAGCCAATACCGTATATCATGAATGGGATAGATTACAGTAGTGTAATATTTCTGCTGTCTCCTACTCGGTGAAATAAAAGAAGGCATGTACGTTTACAAAGCTCGAAACTGGTTGGTTTTTCATAGAACTGTACCTTGGGGTGTTGGTCTCGGTAGAGTAAGCATACAGCGTGGTGAAGCATTCTCAGCGCACTTACGATGACATTTGAATCTATCGAGGACAACAAATGAAAATTTTCAAGGCGATTGCTGCTGTTACAGTATATACCAAAAAACGCCATTCGAACAAACGAACGTTCTAGGTTTTTAAAGTTATTACAGTATGTAATTTAATTTCTTACCGGTAACTTAAGATTCCGTACAGAATCAATTGATTTATCGACCTTTCAGTTAGCATAGTTTAGCTCTCATGACGAGAAACACTCGAGATTAACTTGCTGTACAAACTGCTGTATAGCCAAACCTTCCACCAAAGTCGCGTTTAATGGACGTTATGTTGTGTGCGCTACCACTACCAGTATATACTACCGGTACTATACCAGTATACTAAAATTGCAATAAAACTCGATGGCATTTGAAAATTATCCATAGGCATAAATCATTGGGTACATTTATATTCGCAAACGGACAACCACAACATAGAAACAATTACTCGTGTAATGTTTACACCAAGTCCCTATTAGGTATTTGATAATTTTGTATTTTCATCAAAACGAACACAAAAAACCTTCAGTACAAAGGCCTACATGAAGTCATACCTGAAGAAAAACGTTACAGATGTCAGACTTTGAACTCACTAAGAAAGGGAACAGAATGGGTCATGTCACACGACGCAACATTTTCATGAAAAAATATGAATCAAACTCATGCATAGATTTGTGGATTATTCTTTTACCTGCAATCCTTGCATCTTAAAGCAAGAAGAAACATCGTCTTCTTACAGTAGTCACATCTCTTGTTAGTTACTATCTTCCGGGAATAGCTAAAGGATAGACAACAGGTATACCAAAATTGACAGTTATGCCTGCTACAGGCCATGGCAAGAATACGCTATAGTTGTTTCGCCTTTATTTGTTTATTTCCTCATACTCATTCGTTTATTCCCTAATAATGCTAAGAAAATGTGAATAAGTTAGGGAAGAAACTTAAAATTCGTTCTACTTTCGAAATTTTACCTCGTTCGTTCGAGGCTTAACTTTTTCAGCTGCGCGAACACGCCAGTGAAACAAGATGGCGTCTGTGATAATTCGCGAAAGTTAAGAATAAACCGCCATTTTTGCCATTAAAAATAGTCTGGATTGACTTCAAAGCTTCTCAACAGGCAAAGATTATCGAGAGAGTAAATAAATCGCGTGAATACATAAATGGGGGAAAGCGACGGTAAAAAGACACATTCTTTCAGGGGCGAAACCAAATAGGTCTGTTTTTACAAGTTACATGGCTACATGAAAGAGAAAACACAGAATTAAAAATACAGGCAAATGGCAGTGTAGTTTAAGATTAAAACATTCACGGGTTTCGGGTTTATGTTCACTTGTACAACCGAGCGAGCGAACCGGCCGGCCGACCGGCCAGCTGGCTAGTCGTCGGGGGCACTCAACTAAAGCCAGTGCGGACAAACTAGTTCGTTCTGTGGAGATCGTAGAAATATTTACCAATGTTTTGCCCTGATGAAGATTTTCTTCGTATTTCTCGTCAGTATATCCATGATTGTGGCGAGGTCAGCGGATTGAAGGGTTGCACTTTCCACTGGAAGCATGCTTACCAATAAAGAACAGCAATTTCTGCAGAGCCCACCCGGCAGGTCCGAAGCGTTCAACCAAAACTCAAACGTTACGGCGGCACACAAAATATGTACATACAATACGTACATACATATACATGTACTGTACGTATACGCACACACGCGCGACCAAACAAAATGCAAAACGACGCATAATAATAATTCAATGCGGGGCACGAGAGTGGGCGGAGTCTGCGGTTCACGCACGCGCGCCGAACCATTCACAGCTAGAGCTCTAGCAAGCAGCCGCGTGGTTTACTAGACTTTCTTGTTAGATCACGTGGAGCCGGAGTCGCGTGCCTTGCGGTTAAGCCAGGTACTTGGTATACTAGACGTACATTGTGCATGGTACGTAGCCAGGAGCTCTACGATAATGCTAGCTAAGCGTGCCAAGCGCGCTAACTACGTTGTACAAGGAACATTTCGACAACGCAAGGACAACAGGAAAAATAGGCAAAAGAGAGGGGTATCTCTGCTGGCTAGACACACGTGCATTTCCCGCAAGTTAATATACAAATATTACAGACATGTACATGCGCAAAACGGAGAAGGAGGAGAATGGGAGGGGGTGAGATGGAGGAGGGGGAGGGGGAAAGGCGGAAGGCGAAACGGGAAGGGGGAGGAAGAGCTAAGAAGGGAGGGGGAAAAGAAGGGGGTAAGGGGGACCTACCCCAAATAAAATAATATAGTTCCAAAACAGTTAAGTACTTAGGGGACTTAACTGTTTTAAGCTAGTAGGCCTAGTGCAATTGATTAAAATTAATACATTATATCTGCCCCAATTACGCATCCAGCCGGGAAATTGACTGGGTTGGTATACCGCCCACGCGAAGCTATGGCACAAATGATTTAACTGTTGTGTTTTGAAAAATGTTTTAAACTTTGCGTACGTGCTTGTTTGTTTGATGAGTATACACACATAAGACCTGGATCCCATTAAAATATCATTGATCACATATTAACTTTGAGTCTGCAGTACCCAGACCTATTATCTATTATTTTAATTATAAATTCTGTAAAGAAGCGATATGGCTATATACTTTATTATACATGTACCATAACTCGTGTCTGTCGAGAGAAGGTTCAAGTTGCCAACCCCATGCATAGGTCTGTCGAAACTCAGGGAACAACAATAAAGGTCAAGTATACGTTGGAACCGCTTTAGAGTTGGAACCAGGAAACTTCGGTGGTGGACGGCGAGGAAAGTATACCACTCGGCCACCCAATTAGTATTACGGTACTTAATTTGTCAACTCAATTCGAAGAAAGTATAATTTCCTGCAGCGATCTAAATACGTTCAACCGTTAAAGGGACCGTAATAACAAACGCATGATATACCGTACTGTGCTTAATGGCTGTAATTAGATATACCAAGCTTGGGTCTAGCATGTTTAGGCCTATTAACCCCACAAATGCATATATAAATCTTTATGTGTTAATGAAAAATAAATAATAGTCTATAGTAGGCCCTATTAAACTAATTTGTATTGAAAATATTGTGTACGATTTTTTTTTATAGCAGAGGCCCATATATACCTTGCTTTGTGAACATAATTTCTTTAAAGTATTGGTTGAGATAAATTAGGATTTTTTTTATTCTGTTCTGTGCATATTTCAGCTATATGAAACTGAAAAGCTATGTCGACTGTGTCAACGCGAAGCAGTTAACAAAACAGCTGCACAAATATGCGGAACTAGTATATAATTATGTAAACATGATATCGCTATACGTCGTCCAGTAGCAAGCAATAATGTAGAGACGTTAAACTCGTGTTCACTTATAGTTCGGAGAACGATTTGTATTAAAAGAATTCAACACTATAGGCCTAATCAAACTGTCGTATCACCAACATAACTATCATTTAGTATTGTTCAGACACGTGTACATGTCGCGTGCCACGCTCTGGTTTACAAAGATGGTTTCGTTCGATAAGGTATAGATATCCTTGCATAAACGTATACAATTTACGGGTCAGAGGTCAAACATAAAGTAAGGGTATACCTTCATTATTTGCTCATCCTATACAAAGACATCTTGTACAAGATGGTTACATCTCACTTCAATACACATCAGTTCGTTCACGGCTTTATTATGCACATGGGCTAAGTGTGGATGTGGGGCGCGATTGGCTTTCTAAGATAAATATACACAGACAAGGACAATTCTAAGGCTATTGTTATGTTCTAACACCTTCAAGAAAGAAAAATGTCCCCTCTCGGTTATCATTTGTTTGTTTATGTCTTGCTTATACCAAGCTATGAATTCGTTATCAAACTCTACCACCAGGCGAAACTGAGTCGAAACAAGATTGTGTAGAGATAATTCAAGACAGGTCGATACTTACTCGTTCATGTAGCCTATAAACGAACAAGGACCACACTGCCCAAAAGATACGATGACATCGGCTACATGTGTATTGACGAAGCCGTGTACCATCATCTTAGGACCAGTGCTTTTTCTATGTTTCAATAATGATATTCCCCCAAGAAATGTTTGATCAATAATATAAGTAAATACTGATGACTGCATTTTATACAGTCCTATTAATAGTTTGCCTGCCCGTATACATGAAATTTCAATTTCAATACAAATACAAATGCAAAGTTATATATCTAAAAAGTATAATCATGTTGTAATTATATATATGAGAACCAAACAATTCGAAACGAAAACCGGTATACTCCAAACGGAACAAAAGATTAATAAAAGATGTTAAAATTAGAGCGGTCTGACGTTTCGATCCTAGCAGAATCTTTCCCAAAGGCTAAGGCTGGATTAAATAAACGTCACTTTCACACTGCCTTAAAACTGCAAAATCCTTTAAAATCGCTTAAATCACTTATTCGCCCACATATTAATTAGTGCAGTGAGGGACTCAAGAGTCTTAAAAGAACATTCTAAATATGACACCATCTGCTTCTCCACATGTTCTACCGTATATTTTGTAGAACTTCTTTTTCTTTCTCCTCTTCTTTGCATGGAAGTGATTTGAAGCCCTTTTCACATCCACAGACATTGTCTTCCAGTAAAACCAACAAACTGTCCTGTACGTATACTGTACATGATGCCTATGTATTACGTTTCCTGCATTATTTCTGTCCCAACCATGTCCCAAAGGTTTATTACATAGTTTATCCTCAGACACTAAACATGGAAACGAGTTCACAAGTTTCGATAATCTTCCATATTGGGTGGATATTAAGTAGGTTACGTTACATGGTATTTCCATCCTCGCAAAATAATATGGATATGAACATTTCATAATAAATTCTATGAATAATTATAAATGAAAAAAGAAGATAATTGGGTTTTCCTTACTTTGGTCACGGAGGTAGTTTTTAAGGTTGGTAACGTAAGAAGTTTTTTTATGAGTCACGCAGGCTATATATTTCAATTTTTCAGCCGAGAGTCAACATGCTATGATATTGCATTTAAGTTCTGCTAATTTGCTAACGAGATGTACATGTACAAGCGAAGTTAAATTTAACCACTTTATGCACCATTAAATTACAATGTTTAAGATTATAATGTAGCAGAATAATAATAGATGTCATTGATAACCAGCAATCTGGTGCAGGGTACGCTTAGTTAGTTCAATGCTGCTAAATATAGCAAACATACACTTGTCCTAATGTGCTTTAGCTGATATTCGCTAAAATGTAGTCAAAGATTGTCATCAGAATGAGAATGTATTTTACTATACATTCACCACCGTTATAACATAATGTGACAGCTTATTGTCATCATAACAAATCTATAAACAATTCGGTGCTTGGCGTAATAACCCAAAACATTTATGAGCACATTATTCAAAATAAATCATTAACAGGTGGTCAGAGTTCAATACTGGGACGTACACATAAAACTAGGTCAAAATAGTAAAAGGCCTACCATGATTACAACTGCTGCAACACTGCAACAATTATGTCTATGTGAAAGTTACTATGCTGGGCAAATTTATTAAGAGCAGGTACGTAGCCTATCTCTGTTTATGCTATTTCGCAATACTGAGCTGTATTGAGCAAATTTTGTGAATGGCCGACTTTAAAATCATGTTACTGCTAGAGTAACTAAACTGTTATCAAATATAATTTTACTCCTAATGTATACGGACAAAATGTAGACTACTTCAATCATTTTAACTGGTATACATAATGTGGAACAATTGTCGAACATTTGCGCGGTAAGTCTCAATGGTCGCGTTTCGCGTTCAGTTTCTGTTCGTACAATTACAAAGGCCCCAATGAGCTGTTCCCCAGCCACGGCCGGCCGCACGCGCGTCACAACTTACATCGTATAATGACTGTGGTACAGTATAACCATCGTATAAACAATGGGTCTGACTAGTACATGTACACAAACTAGGGTTAAGTGTGTGCAAACAAAGTACAATGTACCGAAATGTTTACGGGTATACGGTATGGACGCTCCTGATAATCTTCATAGGTCTTTATTTTTGTGTGGAACCACGATTTGGACATTACACTGACATGTATAGGTCGTATACCGGTATTGAGTAAAATTTAAATTAGGCATTTAAATCGCTTTAAATATTTACATCCACTTCAACATGATTTGTAAAGTTAAACAACATAAATTGTAAAATACCATTACGACTATGAAAAATCGTCTTCTCGTATGCATAGTCTAGTTCCAGAGCCATCGACTTAGGGACTGTTATGGGGATAGTTGGGATTTTGTCTGCTAGTGACACAGTTTTTAACTGACCACTATAATAGTCACGACGGTCTGTGTCGTCGGTAGATGGAACTTGGCTATGCCACCGTGCACTAGTGGGTATCTTTTGTCAGAGGGAGGAGTTTTTGAAGGGTGGGAGGAAAACCCCAAGACCGAGGAAGTCGGGCAGGAACTGGAAAACCCCGTTCACATGTCAACCCCCAGATTCGAACCCGGTCTTCCAGTGGTAATCGCGGGGGAAGTACACTGCACCACATGACTAGCGTTTAGGCCTGTACATTTTAGTGCATATATACCCGATATAAGGTAGCACTGCACGGACTAGGTGACTATAATTATACCATTGGCGGCCGGGTAAATTTGGTTGGGACATATTCACATGAGTATTTGTGATAATATGAAGAAAGGCGTTCCAATATAACAACCGAATGCTGTCAGCTCGTAGGAAAGGAATAATAATTGAAGAAATAATAATAAAATTATAAGAACATTTACCGCGTATTTTTTTATGAACTGCAATTAAAGAGGTCTTTATCACTCAGTGAAAACCCCGACATAAGGTGAACACACAAAGATTACATTTTAGTAAACACATAAGAGTTACAATATAATAATTCGTGGAGACCCGTACCTACTTTTCATGCATACACAATTTTTATGGCGGTGTATAATAAATGTTCACATTTCATTTAGGGCCTAGGCTATACCCGTTTTCACAAATGCCCTGATGGAAGGCTTATAATTTTATTCTTCAAACATTCACTCCCCATATTCAGCGGCATTATCTATTACCGCGGTAATATAATGCACAGCAAGAGTATGTCCCTAACTTAGAAAAGACCTATTGTAGAGGTCAATACTATACGTTGGATCCTGTATACATTCCCTTTGTCCTTGCGAATTGTTCTTTGTCATCTACCAGCTGTTCTTATCCAAATGTATTACTAAAGAGGGAAGGGGGGGAATCGTTGCCAAGTAACGTGGTTCAGGGCCCCTAACAACATCCAGGACCCTGGGTCGCTTCGGCGATCGCTTCAGCATTATGCGGGTATACAGCGTACGAGAGATCTTGCTCGTATTTTTGTTGCGGGGAGGTCGCTTGATTTCGCTAATTATTATGTTAAGTCTGTTACGCAATAAATTGAACAACATGTTATATGTAGGCCTAAGTCTTATAAAATGTAGACTGTGCGGCTATATACTGTACAATGTACTAAATTACCAACGCGTATTAACTATTATGCCAATGTGCATTCACAATAATATTATTAATATAAATGCGTCTTTGGGGCGATACTGTATTTTTGAACAGACAATCTCTATTCGTTGACCAGGTACCAAAATTTAACATAGGATATAATTATAAGTCAGAATATTATTTAGATAAGGTAGTTGTTGTCGTTGGACTCTAGTTAACTTTATTATTATAACTCGTTGAGCTATAGAAATTGGAAATTATGTCATAGCAGGATACCGTTTTCGCCATACCAGAAGTATTTACATAGATCCACTCCCCTATAGCATAGTCATCATGACTCACAAACGATATACGTTCATGCAGAAATTAAAGGCATTAATTTCTAATCAGTTATTATAATGTACAATTATCGGCACAAACCCAAGAAAATATTTTAAACCTCGGGACAAACGATGTGTAAGTTATCTAAGCTAATGGTGCGAACTCCCCCTAGTTGGCTGGCGTATATACGTCCGGCTGACTCCGCGATAGCCGGCCGTAATGACATGCAATTAAGGATGTAATTGAATCTTTGTGAGGGGGGAGCGGGTGCCAAGCATTATGGCGCGTGCTTGCGGTCGCGCAGGCACGCGTAAAATACCCAGGGTAGTCCGTAATGGAAATAACCTCATTATAATAAAGAAACACGTTTTTTTTTCTCCTCCCGATTTGCGGGTATAGGTAGGTAACAGGAAAAAAGAATAATCGGTGAATAGTTTTAGAGATTGACAACGTGCGTTGTTTCTATTGCTAATTGTTCGTAGTAATAAAGCGTTGATCAGGCAAACCGACCGATTACATGTTTACAGAAAAGACCCGTCCGTTTCTCTAGGAAAGTGAGTTTCGTATTTCAGCAAGGGTATGGAATTTACATAAATAATAACCTGACGCGAACCATTGGATGTCGATGGACGGGTTTTGTATGTCTACTCAACATTGGCCATTGCTCGATTGTAGTAAATAAATGATAATACGAATAGTGGGTATGCCACGATTCGAAGTTACCGGGTCCCTGGGAAGAATTTTAAAAAGAAGAAGACAGTATCACTTTGAATATCGCATTTTCTCCCTGATTCTTTTCATCTTGTGAACTCTAATTATAGCTCACTGATGTAAATTTTTCGATCAAGCACTGGACATAAACATGTAATACGATTATCAGATCACGGTTATTCGATCTCCGTAGCGTTAGCGTACGGTAATAAAGACGCCACACAGTCGCTTCTCCGTATGTCTCAACCTCAACGCAATGTCACTTTGTTTTTCTTCAAAAAATGTTATTGCTGTAGAGTCCAACGACTGAATAGTTTGCTGTACAAGTCTATTATGCGGATACCGTGGATTTGCATAGAACCGGGAAAGTGCAAGATCAGTTTTCAGAATACGGTTTTTGGAAATGAGGTCAATACACCGCGCTGAGCATTCAGCAGGAGTATAGCAAGACTGTGGGCGATGAAAAGCGTGATTCATGGTTGAGAAGGATGACTGGTCGATGACCTATCATCAGCGGTCAACGATAAAAACAAGAAGACCAAGTCGTGAATTTGTTTCTCTAAATGACACGGGAATATGATAAATGTTGACTCCTCTGGTTAGATTTTTCTAACATAATTTCAAGGCAAAAGTGGTCACAGGACTGTGGTATATTTTTTTCTTCATAAAAATAACAATAATGCGACAAAATACATAGCCTATTATAGTGGATTGAATCTCACAACCTAATTACAATACAAAGACGTTATTAACTGCTCGACATCGCTTCATGCATGAAAACCGTTGTGAAAAAAAATTATCATTTATATCAGAGGTGTTCAAATTTCTCCTACATGCTATGTTTTTTGAGAAAACAATGGGCGAACAGGTCACGGAAATTATATACGGTACGTTCCGTGATTGCGATATCTATCGATCCACATATTATTTATGCATCGATACAACTCCCCTCCCAACACACACACACGCACGCACACAACCGCGCACACGAACGCGCACGAACGCACGTACGCACGCACACAGCAAGGTTGTGGAGCGCAACATAAACCGTAAAATTCAATAAACTACAATAAACTCTAGATAAACCGGACTACAGATTTTCGCATGTTTTAGAATTTCACTGTATGTAAATTCCTGAACAGATGCCAAACATTTCCTTTGTTTGATGGTCTTCGCACCAGGTAACACGAGTTCTGGATTTACACAATAAAATGCCGAAACATCAGAAAATCCGGCTTAGTTGAAGTCCGGGTTATCCGGAGTTTACTGCGCACTGCGCAGGATAGGACCACGGTAGTTGTGTGTTCCCATCAATATGCGTGCGCACCGTGCCGACTGACACGTCGGTGGCAGCTGTGATTCTAAGACAAGCAGAGCGAGTGGCTGTCCATGATCGAAAATAAAACTAAGCAGACAATAATATATCATTTTCACCAGGGTCATTATTTTAGCATATGGTGACACAGATTACATGTGGTTTAGCGAGATTACGCGTGCATTGTTTCAAAGGGGGCTAACGGTCGTAACGTAAACCAGTGTCCTCGTTGCGAACCATTGTCAAAGTTGCTTAAACCTGTTATTTACAATGAACGATATACGGCATAAAGTAATATAGTTTATGATAAGGATTTGACCACACTTGACACGAATGATAAATGTGTGCACAATAAGGAAACTATAAAACCGATAAAAAACAGAATTTGTCCCGATGATGTATGCTCAAAACCCCGGTTTCTGTTGCATAAAGCGACCGAGAGTACTACTCCCTTTGGATGAAATGCTGGTTCATCGCAGGTTGATCCCTGGCAAGCTAGATTCATTAGCAATTGTGCACACACCTGGGTACAGCCAGGCGCTCGAGGGTAAAGTGTCTCGCTGAAGAACACAACACAGCGATCGTCGAGGCCGATTGAGTGTGCAAAGGGACAAACAGACACGTTCGGTCACTCAGTGCTTCTATATGGCATGCATGTGCGTTCGTTTTCTGTTTAGGTATGTGGACATTTTGACTGGTTGTGAATCACTTAACTGATCTCTATTATATACATGTACGGTACATGGATTGACCGCGCGGCCCCACCGTATAGGCCACCTAGAGGCACAACAGTGGTGCGCCACAGGGCCTATACATGCATATCCAGTATGTACTATGTACGTATATATGCCACGCCATGTGCTCAATAATGCTCAATAATGTTATCGGGTGAATAAGTTTTTCGAGATAAACTAAGTTTTTCAGTCGATAAACTCTGTTTATCGGTGATAAACAGAGTTGCTTGAATTTGAGCTTATAGCCTGCTTGCCATAATACGTACCGGTAATACAGAACGCCGTATTGTTTTGCCTTTAGCAAGATGGCGTGCCGGTGGCCACACTTCTAGCGTAGCCAATCCATGTAGAGAGTTCTATACGTATACGCGCCTTATGAACGCGATTCTGCATAATACCACGTGATGGCGTACTGACCAATCACGACAGGGGTTTTACTCTGTTTGACGAAAATCAACCACAGAGGTCCAACAATTTTCGAGAAAGCCGCGTGCTACACGCTTCGTAGGGCTGAGTGAAAGTTACGGGTGGGAAACTACGTCAGTGGAAGCTCTTTGTGACGACAACAAAACTATTGCGACTGGTTCAATGCGCGGACTCGAGCATGGAATTCGAAATGTGCATGGCCCAAACGGCAACCAATCGTACGAACTTTAAATTACCGTACTTAATATTTATGTTCACTTTAGAGTGGTCTTCTATTGACTAATCACAACATAACTTGCTCTCAAACTGTTCACGCTGCGGACGGAAAGTTTTCCGCGATAGCGCCCCCTCATAGCAAAGAGATGTACGAGAGCCAAACGGTTACCACGCCAACTCGGAACCTATTTTGTTAAACAGGTCAGCATAGTCAGTGGGAGTATATTATAGTTCAACCATGGACAGCAATATTTTATACGTAATATCCCGTTACTGTATTTACGTCATATTCGTTCCATTTTTCGAATTGCTGTTGCTCTTGTTTCTTTCCCCATCCATTATTTTAATGACTTTTCGGACAATTTTATTCAGGGTAGGAAGATTACATGGCGAACCCGACCGAAAATTTCTTGGAAATTGTTCTGTGAAACCTGCCGGGGACCGTCGTCTGTCGTTTGACACCGCGTACCGATGAACGATGTGTATCGACTGATGAAATCGAGGTTAACGAGTTTGTTCTACGAAATATACTCCCGTCTGATCGCAAGCGGATCGCAAGCGTGCGTGGTACGAAGCGAGTGTGACGTACCTGCTACTTTCGTTAACGATTTACATGGCTCAGTATTCTGTGCCTTTTCAAAAGAAAGAAAAGACCGTATCGAATAGCAGCTAGTGCTCCTTTTCATTTCATTTCATTCCATTTGTCATTTCACAGGATACAAAAAAAATACACTTACCAAACAAGAACAACAAACAGTAAATATCACAAAGGAATGAATTTATTCAATCGCATGGGTCCGTATATATAGAGCCTATAGAACAAGCTATGATTTGAGCGGTGTGGGAGTAGTCAGGAATAGCCAGTTTCATAATGTCATGTAAATTTTATACTCTTTTCCGACAGAGGTTGCTGTTGACAACCCCAAAGCCTAGCCTCGGACAAGCTTCGGGGTTTATCTCAGCCCACATTTATAAAGGAGTATACATGTAATGCCCTATGCATACAATTTGCATAACATTATGAAAACGGCCTATTGGGGGAAAAACCCCACGAGGTCAAAAGTCAGGGACCGAAAACCCAATGTCAGGCCCTGGATTCGAACCCACGAACAGACTCACACAATCGAGTGGCTCTCCATAAAATGGGGGTAGACATTTTGTACTAAACCGGTACGACATGAGAACAAATTACTGCCCGCATGCAGTATGACCTCCATTCCATAGTGATTTCATAGGAAGTGCAATTGGAATTGGAGTGTCCCCAGCCATTCTCACATCAAACCCCATTGCTCGACACCCCGGGATTGATCACTGGTCAGTCGCTATAGTCTTGCAATCATTAACAGTTTGATTTCTAGGTATAAAAAAGGTACTCCGACTGAGGGTTTTTTGGGGGACATATATTTTCTAGAACGTGAACAATTTATTATCCATTGAATCATAATGGTGGGCCCCGCAAGAAATACAGCATTCGAGGACGTTTTTTCAGGTGTGGATCCTAGATTTCGGGTATTTTCTTTTATTGGGGAACTAAGATGACATGGCGCCCTGACTTTTAAAGGAATAGCGCCCTTGAGGGGACCGCACGTCAGGTACGCCATGGAGGTACGTACAAGAAGAATTACCATAATGGGCGTGTTCCTTAGTATACAAAGCTATTGCTTTGCTTATCCCTTCATCCCACCCTCCGAACTGTCACTGTTTATTGGACCGCATAGTATACTGACCCAAAATTATGTCGGCATGAACGTAACATTGCAACCACTAAATGTACTAAAATGTCACCGTTATAATCGATCCAGAACAAACAACCAACCAAAATATACGCACAACGCAAAATATACGCATAATAACAATCGTATGCAGTGTGAGAAGTGCAGCTACTGTGTAGTCTATAAGCCTCCGCAGGGCCACACTCGTCTGCATAATATTGTTCTTGTCTAATAAAATTTGTTAAAAATTGCATAATTCATCAGCGTCTAACTGGCTACAATGTATATTAATGAAAGTGTGATTAAACATGTTAGGCCTATCAAACGAGTAGTATCTCGTAGAGAATGTATATTTTACGGCAATTATATTGTAATAATTAAATAAAAAAAGACATTAAAAACCACTTGGGGGAAAAAAGAATATTTTGTACACTATACCGCACCTCTTAAATAAATAAATTTAAAAGTAAATTAATTTTAAATCTCGCTATTGACATATTAAAACTACAGTCGTTCAATATTCCTGTATAGATTTACATCCTTGCAATGCTGAACGTGAACGAAATATTGGAAAACCGCACACCGCTGCAGCTTACAATGACACGTGGCGACAGGGCACCTAGAAACCAGTTGCTATAGAAACGATGGCAATCTTTATGACAACACGGTGAATACCGAGAATTCACCGCCGAGTCATGATGATATTACTATTAGGGAAAACCTGACTGTAGCAGTTCGCAGTCTGTCCACATTTGGATGATTAATACGAATGGTTGTTAATATCAAATCTCCCTATTTCCGTAATACGGACGTATATTAGTTTGTAACACAGGCTTCATGTTATGTTACTTCCCCTCACATGTATTTACATAATATTGAATTACGGTGGGGCCGCCTGTACTTCCTTCTGCTATAACCCAATGTTCCCGCCCCATTCACTATTCGTACAAACTTCCAGCTTCCACAAATGAAATATGACCAGGCACAGCATATGGGTTGTATCAGCTTTCACAAAACACACGCACGGATATTTTATCCCTTGAAAGTCTTAGAAGTACATGTTAAACACGAGAAGCTTCAAAATAAAAGTGGCTGCGAAAAGGTTACACCATTAGGCCTATTGTACCTTTTGGGGCAACATTGGAGACATGAGAACGGAATTTGCGTTTAAGGGGCCCTACTGTGTAAAGCAGATGCATACTTTCAAGCAAGCCATTTGATAATTCGCCAAGATAAAACAAATAATGCTGATTGTAATCTTCCGTTGAATGCCATAGTAAATGTAGTAATAGGCTTTTTCATAATTGTATGCACAATTTCTTCACAAATGTTTCCCTTGACGAGTCTAGACAAGGGTTAGGGTTGTCAGCAGCAACCTTAGTAAAGAAAGTGTGGATAACATTTGCACAGCGTTATGAAACGGCCTATTATATTAACCCCAAGAACAACATGAGGGGACGGGCTTTGTACAAACTGACTTGGAGGCTCGAGTCCGCGCATTATGACCGAATGAGGGCGTCAGATTTATTCTGGCGATATCGCCCCTTCAATCTGCTTCGGTTTCGGATGATCGAGGCTTTGTTTTGGTTTTTCACAAAAACGTTTGAGACACATCAATAATGGCTGCATTCGAGGAAACGTTAGCACTGCTGGGTGAGGGGGCTTTTTCATTGTTTCATTGGACAGACGAATCTGTTTCGGTTTTGGAGTATAACAAATAATCTTATTATAGTACAACACTCAGACTTTTTTATTTTTGTTTATTAGCAACCTAATTTATTCTAAACAGTTCCTCAAAGTGTCACGAAAATGAAAATTTTTTTTTTTAATGTTAGGGTCCGCAATACTTTTTTTAATGCGAGCCCTCTCGCGTCTCAATGTGAATTTTGTTTTAATAAATCGCAGAAAATACTCGGCATTCTCCGTCTCTAGTCTATTTTTGATCCTCGGGGAGAAGCGAGGGAACTTTCGAGCCCAAGGCCCGCGTACATTCTAAGCACGGCCGCAATGTCGTCGTACGGATATTAGGATTCCTACTCCTTTCACTGAATAATAATAGTAATCGATAGAATACCATCACCATACCCTGCCAGACGTTTTGGATTCGTTTAAAAAACAAAGTTAGATTCAAACATAAAGGGGGTACGTGATGTGACAAAAGTTATTTCTAAACAAACGTTTGAAGCTTGCCATTCAGAGAGACGGCACTGCCTTGATAACTAGTCAAAATAATAACAGATGTTAAACATATACATGTAATCGAATATGGTCGTAAACTCACTATCGAATTCACATTTATTGGGAATCTAAAACAAGGTAAAGTCGTCAATATCAGTTACATTTGTGATTTCAATGATTGTCATGTTATATCGTCTTTGCAGGGCGACTCTATTCTCGGTTTTCGACCACAAAATATTTTGTTTGTAACCAACGACCTTATATAGACGACACTTACAACAATTAGCCAATACCTGAGCGCACTTTTCACATACAAACCCAAACAATCTTGATCAACCTGCCAAACGTTACTTTACATTTTGGTGCATATTTTGTGCTATTATTACATTTTGTGTACTAAAACAACAGACAACAAACAGCACATACTTGGTATTAGGCATTATTTTATTCAGCAGCAAAGGCATTATGATTTTAAACCGACCGACCGACGTTATATAAAGTTAAATACATGTACAGGGACCAACCATTGTTGACGTAATGTTGAGTTGATAGTTCACTTTTCGCGTCAATGTTGTTTTATTAATTTACTGTTATTATAGGTATTAATATTTTTTGAATATACAACTACTTTGGCCTACTTTTCTTCAGGAATGACCTTTAAAAGGTGTAAATGTCCGATTTCACGTGGAGAAATCCATTATTAATCTAAACATCTCGTCCTAGTTAAAAACTATTTTCCTGACAGAATGAATAGACCTCTATAAGGTATGATGTAACCCAAACAAAGAACATTACTCCCAAGAGAATGACACTTGTTCTGAAATGGGAAAAATATTATGCCCGAGGTATAAAGGTCTACTACTTGGCTACTTCGACAAGAAAATACTTTATCCTGGATAGAATTTCCCTGCCATGTCTCATTTTTAAGCTAATAACAGGGGCAAACTAGCAATTCAACATTTCAAACCATTTCTCAAGGTGATCACTCTGAAATCGGACAGTGCATATTGAAATAGCCATTGCCAGGTCAAAGAGTCAACCGATAGATCAATAGTTGGCACCATTTTGTTTAAGTTGCGCAATGCAAGCATTATATCCGATGTTTAGTGGCTGCCGGGTTGGGGGGGACGTATAACATTACTAACATTACACACATTACAGACAACGCGTCAACATTCAATGTTCCCCAATTATAAAGACAAACACATTGTACCTACAAGCAACCAATCACCTCACAGCAAGACCAGACAGACATTTCATTTACATATAGTCAATGAGTGTCATGTTGAGCACTCGCCGAAGGACTCGATTTTGACATATGGGTGGGAGATGTCGTCATTAATTAGTGCGGTTACATGCTCGTCAGGTACTCTGCCAACACACGGCAGACTTGAAATGGACGCATGCCCTAGACGTTACCAGTTATAATGAGAGAGGGGGTGGGGAGGGGGGGGGGGGGGTGGTTGACATAACACTGCCACTGTAATTGGCAACACCAGTGCTACGACTGTTGTAGATGTATGATTGTTGGCATTACACAGTAATTGGTAACTAGTTAAAGTCACACCTAATGACATTTTTTCCCCAGTGAAAATCAAGATTCCATAGGGGTTAATCATATAAATTTATTTCAGATTATAAACGTTCATTCTACGATCTCGTTAATATATTTTTACTGGACAAAGATGGTCAGGAAAACTAAATCTTTAATACAGAACTGAAAATACATGTTTCAATTGTCGGTTTTTCCTTGGTCTGCTTTCTCCCAACTACAATTGTTATTTCACGATAGTAGACGTATTGTCATTCCAACAAGCCCTGCGTGCTGATCATGCATATAGAAAGCTTTTGGCTGAATTTAGCAATAGCAAAATCTATTAATTTTACACAATTTCGTCGTAAGATGATATATAGGAACAGTAAAACAGCGTGGAAAATATGGCATCGGGTACTACGTCGTACATGTAAGTATTTGGCATAGTGTAAACATACAATAGATTGTTAACGAGCGTTAACGATGTTGACATAGTTCTAAGTCGTGCAAGTACGATTTGGGCATTCAAAGAGTTTAAGAGTTTACTGAATGGTTGGCTTTTCGGTTTGTCAGAGGTATCACGTAGATGCCACCAACAAGTGTCGATGAGTCAAACATCAGTGCAGGGCCTACTTTTAAAGAGCTGCCAAGGGAAAGATATAGGTTAAAGGTTTACTGAAACAGAAATTTGTTTGGCTCTTTGAATGAATCAATATATACACACTAAGTCAGTGTCATTTCCTTGTAAGATTTTCAAAGCGCCTATTTTGCATCCCCTCTGCTTCGCCTAAAAAATAATCATCCATAAATCGTATCACTGCACCATAATACACTTCCACATCATCGCAATAAGGCCAGATAAAAAAAAAAGTTGTTGAGCGTCCTTTTTTTTTTGAAGTTCGGGTAGGGTGGGGGTTTTTTTTTGTTTTTTTTCAACTTCCCATTGAGTTTTGTTGACTACTTTCTTCTCAAAATTTTTGTATTTCTTCACAATACTAGGCATCCTTCTATATCAATGCCAAAACTCTCAAAAGGCAGCGAAAAACATCGCAATGCACATGCGCTGCTTAACAGTGTCAAACTTTGAATGTAAAGAGATACTTTTTAATGATTTAACAAAAAATAAAAATATAAAAAAATCATGTCGGGCGTGTTTTGTAGGGTCGGGCGGGGACGCTCAACAACGTTTTTGTACTGCGTGCAGTGGAATTTTGCGATGATATAGAACTGTATTGTAATGCAGTGATGGGATTTATGGATGATCTTTGGAAGGCAGGAGAGAGGGAGATGTAAGGCACTCACAAAAACGACACGTAATGTGTATACAGATTGTCCAAAGAGCCAAACATAAGTTTCTATTTCAGTAAACCTTTAACGAATATTCCTCGGAAGCAAACATCTAACCGGTCACAGACAATACAGATCAAACGACAGCCCATATTCACTGAGCAAAACTTTTCTGTATTAAAAAAAAAACAAAGCACTACACATTACAATCAGTACAGAACAACTGCATTTTCAGCTTGTTATTAACATGGAAACATTTGCAAGGAAATCCGTCAATTTGTTCGGATTTTTCCCAGGGGATGTTTACTCCATCCCGTCCACGCCTTGAGCTCCTGTTGTGGGTGCTGCATTGCCGGCACCTTCACCACCCGACGCCTTCTTCGTCCCCGAGACAATGTCATCGATGCGGAGCAACAGCATCGCCGTCTACAACAGAGAACAGAGAGATAAATGAGGGATGACTTTCCCCAATACAGCCCCCTATTCAACAGTATCATTGGAACACCAGCCACACTTGTCCTGCGTTTACCCGATACAGCAACACATTAAATGTAAAATGGATAACGACAACAGGTTAACCCTTTCACTACCAAATTGTTTTAAGAATAAGGCTAGTGAGGACCAGTCATTTGCATACAATACGAGCAGCACTGACTGGTATCCATGCCTGTTATTTTTCGTCGCCTTTGGGCGCCCATGATAATGAAAGGGTTTACAGGCACATATGGCCATGCTCAGTCACCAGACCTAAGCCAAATTGAAAACCTGTGTAACACCATAAAACACAAAACCACAATCCCTAAATAACAAAGAACTCTTGATTTATACAAATTAATTACTGGTAATTAGTTTTGCATTCTCTCCAATAGTATAATTGACATCACCAAGTTGATGTAAATGGCGTACAGCTGATCATATGTGACCTGCTCCCACAGATGGGGGCGACACAAAAATCTTGTGTCTTCATAACAAATGTTTTCCAGGACGATGTAAATAAGAAATATTTACACAACCATCAATAGACATACTACTGGAAAGCCATTTCCCTACAGAATACTTATGTCAGCGAGATTAACCCTAACTTACATCATAAATTAGGGGGGGGGGGGGAGACAGGGCGAGTCAATTATTCTTTTCCCAGGGTTGTATAACTACCAGTATGCACTGCACGTGTCAAAACCTTCTGGCAGTTCAGTCAAATTAGCATGTTATCCCCAGGTATTACCAACCCCAACCTGTGACCGACCAGCAGGGATGTACAACACAATGCTGTGTTTAAAGTAGTACTACAAGTACACGTCTTATTTTGCATAGGGGAGTGTCGTGGCCGAGTGGTCTAGTGCACTGGACTGCAGAGTCTGGGGTACTGGGTTCCAAATTCTGGTTGTGACACTTGTGTCCTTGGGCAAGGCACTTAACCGTACTCGCTCCGTCCTTCGGATGGGATGTGAAGCCGTAGGTCCCGTGTGACATGCACGTTAAAGAACCCAGAATACTTATCATGAAAGAGAAGGGGCATGCCCCGGTATTTCTGGCAGTCTGCACCCCAATGGTGCTATTGGATGTATAAATAGTAATAATAGTCATTAAAAAAAATATGTAAAAAAGGGAAAGTCTAATAACGGTGTGGCTTCCCTGTGCAATCCTTAGTTACGGATAGCAAGTTACTAGGAGTGCAGTAGTAAGGTGAGCTGTGATTGGTCTACCCTTGTAGGGACAGACAGACAGACAGACCTACTGACCAACAGGCAGGCAGACAGACAGACGCTGTTCTAGATAACTCAGTCTCCCTCAGCCATTAAATATATACAACAATATGTTTATAGTCCAATAATTTATTGTGCAATGGCATCTGCGCACCATGTGTTTCAGACTTGGGACAGACAATTCAGCTGAACAGTGAATGCAATGTACCAATTTCATGTACTTGTACTATGCGCCTTAAGAAGAAGTCAATTTGAAATAATAATACTGCATGATGACAATGCAAACTACACTCGGCACCCATGTAGAATCTCATTTGCCCACTACTGTACATTACCATCAGAACACCTGTAAATAAATCCATACTTATTCATACATGTACAATACGGTTGTTCATATTATCACATGTACATGTATAATCACAAAGCCCAAGGACTACAGAATTTAGGCATTATTAAGCAGCTGGTATTACGCAGACAATTTACAACTAGCCCATTGTGTACTACATGTGTATTAGGATTTTTGAGTCCATTGTGGAAGACCATACCTGCATACACATGTAATACATGTACATGTCAATTATTCAAGATTAGAACAGTCTTGCAATGAATGTGGATGATAGCAGAGGAGCCATGGGTCAGGCCGGTTCCTTGCACCCATCCCCCTCCGATCCCCAGAACTCAACCAACTCAACTTTGTTTAGCCTCCTGAGATAATATTAGTTATTGTACAGGATGCTTCCAAAAGAAGTGGCAACCAAGATGGCAACCAAGATGGCAACCACCCAAAAACAAAATTGTAACAAAAGTAATGAGTTATTTACTGTATGTATACCAGTTGATCATTGATATATTTTTACAAAAATGCATATTTCCTCATTTTCTCCAAAATGTGTGGGGGGAGGGGGGAGGGGGGGGGGGGGAGACAAAGTACCGGTACATGGCAGACAGCAAAAACATGATATGCTGTACTTTTTGTATCGTACAAATTCACATTTTGCTAGTTTAACTTATTTACGCCTGACGGGACTTTAAAGTCCCAGCCTGTATAAATACAACTTAACATAAAATGATTCCATTCTGACAATTCATGATGCATGATAATGAGTGAATATAGCTTATATCACTTTTTTCAAAATTGCATTTTCGTAATACCAGCAATGTTTTAGATAAAAATCACATGGTATGTTCGAGGTCTGCAATATTTCTTGGGCTTGGAAGGATTCAAAACGGAAGTAGAAAACCGAAGGCATAGCTGCCAACAATACACTAGTACTACACTGTACAGTGGAGTACGATGGCAATTAGGAACAGCTATAATTCATACTGCCATGTGAACAGTGTGGTTTGATGACACAGCCTGCCTAAACAGTCAAAGTCAGCACAAAATCAGTCACAGTTTTCAAAGCACGTCATCGAGAGGGAGGGGGGGGGGGGACAGGTGACTGACTTTGCATTGATAGGAAT
>JAVCKS010007998.1:0-17157 GCA_032273685.1 Pteraster tesselatus
AATAAATTGCAGACACCATAATAAAGAACAGACACGAAATGTACATCACTCTCAGTGTCCCATTTCTCGGTGTCACATTTGGCGTCGTAGACAGGATGGTGTAGTCATGCAACCCCCGGCCAAGGATGAAGTGAAGCACACGAGGAATTGACGACAACCCCACGACAACTGTGATTTCCAAGCCAGGATGGAGAGTGAAATGGAACAACTACGGGCCGAGCTGGAGGCAATGAAGGTTGCTCTGCAGGCGGAAAAGGAGGAGAGACAGAAGTCTACTGTGAGCAGCTCCACTACTCCACCATCATCCACAAGGCAAGTCTATGTCGCAGCTGGCAGGCGACTGGAGCGTTTCAGGGGCAAACCTGAAAAATCCAGCGACCCTACTGTTCAGGAGTGGGTCACCGATGTGAAGGGGCAGCTGACAACGAGGCAGTTTGAAGGAGATGATGCTGCCGCCTTTATCATTGATAATCTCGCTGGCAAGGCCCGCCAGGAAATTTTAGGTCGAGGGGAAGTTGTCAAGGGCAACCCGGACGAGATCTTTCACATTCTGGTGAAGGTCTTCGGAGAAGGAGAGACGCTTGCACAGGTACAACAGAAGTTTTTCTCATACCGCCAAGGACCGAATGAAGACCTGCTGAGTTGCTCCCTAGAGCTAGTGGAATTATTTAACTCCATTGTCCGTCTTGACAACTCTTCCCACGCTGTTCGAGACAAGACACTGAAGGGAAGATTTGCAGAGGCAGTCCGGGATGAAAGCCTGAAGAGGGAACTACGTCGCCTCAACATGGACTCTCCTAGTCTGACCTTCTTTGATGCCAGGGATCGTGCAATCCAATGGCTTGGTAACACTAACAGCCAGGTTAAGCACCAGAGAGAGGCTGCCGTGCATGAAGTCAAAGCTATAGAGGGCAGTGCAGGACTGCAGTCTCTTCTAGAACGGCAGGGCGAGCAGCTACAGAGACAACAAGAGCAGATCCATGCCATCCTCCAGGCTATGACGCAGCAACCCGTTCATCGTTGGAACCAGGGTCCCCGGCAATGTTATAATTGCCGATCTACAGAGCATCTCAAGCGAGACTGTCCCCATCCCCAATCGTCCCCATCAGCCACTGGGTACTCCCCATCATCAAGAGGACTACGCCAAGGCAACAACGCTGGTACCCGTGGTCCCCAGCAGTTCATTCACCAGCAGTCTATGGCCCAGCAGTTTGCTTCCCAGCAGTCCCCAGCACAGCAGTTTGATCCCCAGCAGTCCCCCGCCCAGCAGTTAAACTAGAACGGCCTGTCATCGAGAGCCATACGGCAGGCCCACCAGAATTAATTGACAGCGGCTCAATCTACAGGAAGGCGATAGGGCAGTGTCCGGAGGCTGTCGTCCAGCTTGCGGGAGCAGAGGTGCGTTGCCTACTTGACACGGGAGCGCAAGTCTCGACTATTACTGAATCTTTCTTCAGAGAACACTTCTCCCAGACAGATTTAGTAGACGTGACTGCCTTCATCAGCATCTCTGGTGCCCAGGGTTTGGCTATTCCCTATGTCGGCTATGTCGAATTGCCGCTGTATGTGCTGGGTCATTCATTCAACAATTTGGGCTTTCTGGTAGTCAAGGACCCCACCGGCACATCCATTGCAGAGAGAAAGAAGAGAGTACCGGGAGTCATTGGGTCGAATATCTTCAGGGATATCCGAGCCAAGTTACGCCAAGACGATGATGGGAACTACTTGGAGGCTTTGTATAGCAGGGCTGATGCAGCCGAGTGGGCACACGTCCTCGCCCTCTACGAAGAAGTAAGAGGGGCTACTGCTCATCAGCCAGTGAAGTCCGGACGAGTTCGCACAGTCGGTCGCAAGCCCATCTTAGTCCCCGCCAATTCTCTCCTGGTGATAGAATGTTCAGCGAACCCTGCTGCAAAAGATCAGATTTATGAGGCCATAGTAGAGCAGCTTGAAGCAGACGTAACCCACCTTCCAAATGGCTTAGCTGTAGCTCCCACCCTAGTCTCCATCAATGACAGCGGTAGAATACCAGTACAGGTTGCTAATTTCACCAACAATGACTTTTATCTTCCTACAAGAACCCCACTGGCCACACTGAGCAGTGTCGTCACCGAGCATCACAGCGAAACCGCCGACGCAACGTGGCAGGAAATGCAGGCAGGCACTGAGGCCGCGTCGACCCACCATCATGACGAAGTACAGCTTCTGATGTCGAGGATGAAGATTGGAACTGGGATCAGCATAGATCAGCAATGCCAACTCCGCCAGTTAATTTCCAGCCACTTCAGCATATTCAGCAAGGATGAAGACGACATCGGATTCTGCGACAAAATCTCGCACACTATCATCACTACGGATGACATACCAGTCCGTGTGCCCCACCGGCGTATACCACCTCACCAATGGGCTGAAGTTCGCGACTATCTGCAGAAAGCTCTTGACAGGGGCGTGATCAGGGAATCCTCCAGCCCATTTGCTTCACCAATAGTGCTTGTGAGGAAACGAGATGGGAAACTGAGGCTTTGTGTGGACTACAGGGCGCTCAACGCCAAGACCCATAGGGATGCCTACCCACTTCCCCGCATTGACGAGGCACTCGATGCACTTGGAGGAGCAAAATTCTTCTGTAGCCTGGATCTCGCCCACGGGTTCCATCAAATCCCTGTTGCCGACTCAGACATCGAGAAGACAGCTTTCCGTGTAGGGACTGGAGGCCTGTACGAATTCACCCGCATGCCCTTCGGTCTCTGCAATGCGCCAGCCACTTTCATGCGCTTGATGGATAGAGCGTTTGGAGACAAGAATTTCCAGTCTCTCATCGTGTATTTAGATGACATCTTAGTCTTCGGTCGTACATTTGAGGAGACGCTGGAGAGGCTGCAACTTGTGCTCGACCGTCTCAGCAACTTTGGCTTGAAGGTCAAACCAGAGAAGTGTAACCTGTTTACAGAGAGGTTGAGGTACTTGGGCCATTCCATAGCTGATGGAGGGATATCTCCAGATCCTGAGAAGATCAGCGCAGTGAGCGAATGGAAGAAGCCAGTCACAGAACGCGAACTCCGTGGGTTCCTTGGTCTAGCTGGCTACTATCGTCGCTTTGTACCAAGTTTTGCCAAAGTTGCTGCTCCACTCCATACACTCTTAGGAGGGACCGGGAAGAAGACGAAAAGGAAGGCCAGTCTATCCAAATCAATATCAGATGCATGGGATGAATCTTGTGACAAGTCATTCAATGACTTGAAACAACTTCTGACCAGTGCTCCCCTCCTTGGATATCCTGACTTTACGCGTTCGTTCATATTGGAAGTTGATGCCAGCTATCAGGGTCTCGGTGCGGTACTATCTCAACAACAAGAGCAGGGCCTAGTAATTCTTGGATACGCCAGCAGAGGTTTGCGAGAAAATGAACGGAACATGCAGAACTACAGCAGCATGAAGCTGGAACTGTTGGCGTTGATGTGGGCCATCACCATCAAGTTCAGAGATCTTCTTCTGGGGGCGAAGTTTGTTGTCTACACCGATAACAACCCCCTAAGTTATCTCCAAACGAACACCAAGTTGGGAGCGACAGAGACCAGGTGGGCTGGAGAGCTAGAGCAGTTCCAGTTTACCATCAAGTATAGATCAGGGAGGAGTAATCGCAATGCTGATGCCCTTAGCAGGAAGACTACCCACAGCGACGAACTCGAGACTGCACACTTAGAACGGACGTCAGCTGAAGAAACCATTTCTCCGCCCCAAGTATCCACCCCCATCCCCATGACAGTGCTCTCTAAGGTCAGAGATATCCTGGTTAAGGCCGGACTGAATGAACTACGCGTCAGACCGGATGTGATGGCACCCGCTGCAACGTCTACCCTACCATCCATCTCCTTCGAAGATCTTGCCACACTCCAAAGGAACGACAAGTACCTTGGGCGACTCTGGACCTACTTTGAGAGTGGACAACAACCTCACATCAGGCAGCTCATGAGAGAGGAGAAGCCAACTCGGAAGCTGCTTAAGTTCTGGAACCAGCTAGAGGCCAGAGATAACATTCTCTACAAGAAGAAAAAGGAGGCTAGCTCTGAAGTTACCCAGCTTCTACTTCCTCTAGTCTTGCGTGGACAAGTACTGGCTGCAGTCCATGATCAGGCAGGACATCAGGGAGTAGAAAGGACCCTTGCACTCACCCGCAGCAGATGCTTTTGGCCAGGAATGACAGCTGACATCGAAGAGTACTGTAAGAATTGTCAGAGGTGTGCATTGGCTAAAGCCGGAAAAAAGCTGCATCCTACCATGGGTTCACTCATGGCCAAGAGGCCGCTTGAAGTTCTTGCCATGGATTTCACTGTCCTCGAGCCGGGAGCGAACAATGTGGAGAATGTTCTAGTTCTTACTGACGTCTTCACAAAGTTTACCCAGGCCATTCCCTGCAAGGACCAAAAAGCAAGGACTGTTGCCCAAAGTCTAGTGAAGGACTGGTTTGTCCGTTTCGGGGTCCCCCGCCGACTCCACAGCGACCAAGGCAGAAATTTTGAAGGCAAGGTCATCCGAAAGCTCTGTGAAATGTACGGCGTCGTTAAAAGCCGCACTACCCCATACCACCCAGAAGGAAACGGACAGTGCGAGCGTTTCAACCGCACCATGCATGACCGACTTCGCACTCTTCCCACGAACCAGAAGCGACGATGGCCCGAGCACCTACCAGAGCTAGTGTATGCATACAATGCGACTCCCCACTCCTCGACGGGCTATTCCCCTTACTACCTCTTCTTCGGTCGTGAGCCCAGGCTTCCGGTTGACCATCTGCTCGGGATAGACAACCAGCCAGAAGAGGACATTGATAGCGTGGATGAGTGGGTGGCCAATCATCATGCCCGCATGCAACATGCATTCCAAATGGCATCGGCGAACACAGAGAAAGAGGCTCTCAGGAGGCAGGACCATCATAACAAGACGGCCAAAGACGAAGGTCTACCCATCGGTGCCAGGGTTTTCCTCCGCAATCGCTCCATTAAGGGGAGGAATAAAATTCAAGATGTCTGGGCAGATAGGCCACACAAGGTCATAGGTAGACCAAATCCTTCAGGGCACGTCTACGTAGTGACACCACTTGACGGAGACGGAGAGGGACAGGAAAAGACCGTCAACAGAAGGGACCTGTTGGATGGAAGGGCCTTGGTACAAGATGTAGCACCAGTTGAAGATTGTCGACCGACAACAGAGGATGCACCGGTCTCACCAGGTCTTACTGGTGGGGAGGAGGAAGACGATGTTCTCTTCATCGTGGGGCATCAGGAAGATGGTCCAGCACTGCCAGCCGTCAAATGGACAGAGCCGGAGCAAGAACGACCTGCTTCACACAAAGCAGGGGAGCAACATCACCTAGCATCGCATCCCGCAGAGCAGCTAGCTGATCCAGTTGACGCTCCTCAAAAACTGACAGCTGACGACATCGCTATAGAACCTGCCCCTGACGACATCGCTATAGAACCTGCCCCTGACGACACCCCTATAGAGCCTGCTCCTGACGACATCTCTATAGAGCCTACCCCTGTAGACGCTGCATCCAGAAACGAGCTGACAGGACCACCGGCAGAGGTCCGTCACTCCTCACGACTTGGAGCTGGACAACACCCCAACCCTCATCATTGGCCGACGTCAGCCGTCCAATCGGAGATGCCTGCACTACCAGCTCCAGCTGTGGATCCACGAATCCTCGCAGACATCAGCCGGACCCAGTTGCTGCTGGTACAGATGTTAGCAGGAGTCCAGCCGAGATAATCTGTTGTATTTGGTATTGTATTCCATGTACATGTAGTTGTACTTAGTATTTAGTTCAATTCTTATTAATGATTGAGGTTGTCGGGACGCCAACCTTTAAGCAGGGGAGTATGTGACAGGTCATTTACATATTTCCCTTGCGCAGCGCCCTCGCTTGACTCTTAAGGTCAGCACACAGCTGTGCTTTGTCTTGAGAGTACATGTGAGTCATTCTTACCACAGCACTTGTACAATCAGCATCATTTATAGTTATCTCCCAAGTTTGGATGAGATTCTCTTCACTGTCAAAGTTCATGTTGGCTTCATATTGACTTGACCGGGGGTTTTTAGTTTATTTTGGGTTTTGCCGAAATAAATTGCAGACACCATAATAAAGAACAGACACGAAATGTACATCACTCTCAGTGTCCCATTTCTCGGTGTCACATTAGGGTAGAAATGGGTACAGGTTGCCCCATAAGACACCGGTCAGAGTTGCTATTCCGTGAGGCCTACACGGTCGGTCTACACGAAATCCCTTTGGTAACTTAAAAACTTCATAATAATTCAACACCTAGCATACTTCAATGGATAATCTGAATCGCCCGCCATCCGTTGAGCATATATATGTTGTAGTCAATGTTTGCACAAGTTTTGAATACCGAAGCAAAAGATATCACGGCTGGCAAATATCTGAGTGAACTTTCTAAAAGGTGTCGCAACCACTTTGGCCGATGGTGTACGCGTTTGCTTGCAATATATTCAGGATATTGTTATGAGATTTACGCTCTGGGTCATAGGGTCATAGGGTCATAGGGTCATAGGGTGTACACAGTTTTGGTGGGCGATTGTGTTTATCCCTTGTGTTCTGTTTCCCAGATATATTCATTTCCAGAGCCGTTGGCTACACATCAGTGGCGTATCCAGGAGTAAGGAGATGCATGTTATCTCTCTTGTAAAAAAAATTGTTTAGGACACCATAGTGATAAAACTTAATTTGTTTAGTAGAAAATTATATTGGCATGCTTAATATTCATGATCGGTCACATTAGTACGGTATCCCCCGAGTGACATCGCAAATCGCAAATATTTGGGCAAATATTTACTAAAGTATCGGTGCAAAATTTATGAATCGTAGTCGGATCGTAGTCGGATCGTAGTCAGATCGTAGTCGGATCGTAGTCGGATCGTAGTCGAATCGTAGTCGGATCGTAGTCGGATCGTAGTCGGATCGTAGTCGGATCGTAGTCGGATCGTAGTCGGATCGTAGTCGGATCGTAGTCAGATCGTAGTCGGATCGTACATTGTGCGATGGGCTTTACAAAGCGTGCCAAATAATCCTGGCATTACCTTAAACGTGCAGTACTGCAAGAACTATATCTTAAACCTTGCATGAATTGAACTAGCGGGAATATAAATTCAACCAGGCTGAAATCTTGCAATTGTATTCAAGACGGGATGAGTTACACCCATAATATTGGGTTTTCTCATAATGACACCAACAAGTGTCACGTGATCTCCACCTTTAAGGTGCATACTTACATCTACAGAATAAAATGCGCGACCACGCTGAAATGTTGTATGGATTTAGGCTGGAATGTATCACATTGACATCTGTACTGCGGTTTTCGGTTCCTGCTTGACTACGTGGGTTTTTCCCAGTCGTAGGGGTTTTCCCTCCACTATTCGAAACCGTAACTCCTTTCTCATACGATACATACCCACTAGTGCTGAGCATAGCCAAATTGTATCAGCTAAAGATACAGACCGCTGTTGGGGCTTACAAATTGTGCCAACAAGCAACTCGATTGCGCCAATATTTGCAATTCCCGATGTCGCACGGGGGCCACCATAGTCACTTCTATGTTGACGCTAGCCAATCAGGGGGCTGATACCAAACTGCGACGGCCCCCAGGGGCCACTGTATTTAAATATGAGACAACATTATGAACAGGTCCACATATAAAAAGCCTCGTCCTAACTTCAGTGAATTGAGTTGCAATTCGCTCGTAAAGCAGCGTTAGTTACCAGTGTACGGCGTAAAGAGGTCTAAAATTGGTAAGTTATGAAGAAAATAAGATTAATCGTATAATTATTGCCTATATATAAATATATTGCGGACGTTACAATGGAAAAGACTTTGTCCCACTTGCAATTTAACTCAATCTGTTTGCTCAATATTCACAATCTAAACGGGGGTTAACTGTTGTTCATTGACAACCAAAGTGGCTATCGTAGACACGGCCAATGTCATAATATACGTTGTAAGACCTACACAATCGTTTGGTATTTTAAGTTATAACGTTGAAATGGATCTGATATCGGAAAGTATATAATGATTTAAATTAAAAAAAATACTGCAATGTTATTTAGGATTGCGAAATAAATATAGCCTTAACAGCAAAATTAAAGCGTTTATGGTAAAATAGTACAGATCAATGCGATAAAAAAATACTTCGTATAAGGTTAGTAAAGATCAAGTACATTGTACATTCACCGGGGATAGATAGACTTTTTTTTTAATAACCACATGTGAGTTTTGTCAATCAAAAGGCTATCGTGGGCAAGTACACTTTTACGTCGCCATGCACCTATACATTTAAGGGTCCGTATATCATTATACCTAGTTGCTGCATTTGTTTGCAGTTTAGCATAGTTACCGGTACGGAGGGTCCTGGAGCCACATCTGCCCCCGTCCTTAAAAGAGCAATCCCCGGGTGCCCCGTCCAAATCACAGTGGGGGATGTTGCAACGAAATTAGAAATCGGCGAAACTAGGAATAATTTTGTAATCGTGTGGGGGCATGGGGTAGATATGGTATCAAGAACGCTACATAATATTTATGAACCTAATCCTTATCCTAATCCTAACCCAATACTAACTCTAGTCACAGGGTTAGTTTGTGGAGGGTTAGGGTTTGGGTCATACATTTATTATTTGTATCCTTAATACCCTACCCCCACTCATAAAATGGAAGATACTACTCTGGCGCAAACTCACACGATTATAATATTATTCCTAGTTTCGGCGATTCCTAATTTCGTTGCAACAGGGAAACATATACGGGAAACATAATATTGCTGTTCAACTACTGACAGACTATTGAGAGTTTGCTCAGAGCAAACAGTTCTTGTTTCGTCAAAGATTAAGACACGTACACAGGCGGTGTGGAGCTTAAACTTGTTGTGAACTCGTTTGTTACCTGGTAGGGGATCAGGGGGGAGTTGGTAGAATTTTGGTATAATTTTGTGAGCTGGTTATAACCCACATGCAACAACGGTCTGCGTCAGGGGCTCATGACAATTTGGCTACGTGCCCCCCACTACGTTTAAAAAAAATATACAATTAGAGAAATATTTCCGAAATGGATGTTTTATAAGTTTACAAAAATCTGGCATTAAGAGAGAGTGATTATAAATTTACTAAGTGCCGGATTTTTGTAAACTTATAAAACATAAATTTCGGAAACATTTCTCTAATTGTATACTTTTTTTGTAAACACCCTGTAGTGGGTACATATCGTGAGAGGATCCAGGAAAGAGTTATAATTTTAAATGATGGGAGGAAAAACCCACGAAGTCTGGCAGGGACCGAAAACCCAATTCACATGTCAGTCCTCCCGGATTCGAACCCGGATCTTCCAGTGGTGAAGGTGAGGAAGGTACCCCTAGCTGCGCCAGCTGACACCCCAGAAATTGAGGCATTTTGCGGCTAAAAATTAAGTCATCTACGAGTGAAATCCGATTGATTAGTTTAAACACAGCCAGCAACACCGGTGTGTATGTTGGTTGGATTTGGAAGCGTGAATGACAAGTGACGTCACAGTTAAGAACCGAATTGATAGTACTTGTTGTTAACCCTATTCACAGGTGAAACAAGATGATATTAATTTAAACATTGAAAAGTCGAAATCAAAGAAAAGCCTTTTATTGTTAAGTTACCCCCCCCCCTCCCCCCCAAAAAAACCCACACCTAACAAACAAACAAACAAACAAACATATAGGCGTGAGGACCGGTATTCTACATAAAGTATATGGGATTGCATGTAATGGTACGACGTGTATAGTTACTATACGGTAGTAAAATCATACCTTTAAGTTATACCGTGACAAAAAGGTTTCATCTTACCATCATCTTTGTTTCTCTGTCTATTAGCTGCGATCAGCTGTTCTATAATAGCCCGCTCTATAAAGGTTGGTCGGTCCGTCCAAACAATTACTTTCCACTTTACAGGAGTAAAACATGTTTAGCTCTTTGCAACATAACGCTTGCTCTAACAGACAGTTAACATACGGGTAACCGTTAGTCAAAGTAATGGGCAACTTCACCAGTTTAGCTATTTTAGTTCAAGGAGTTATTTTATATTTGTCCTAAGCGATTAGGGTTTTATAGGCAGCGGACGCTGTTTAACGCCTTACATAAAACTAATTGTGAAAGAAGTTTAAACAAACACATATTTTGACATTTTTAGCTGCGATAAGCAGCTCTGTAACTCGCTCTGTCGGCTGGTCGGTCGGTCCACACACGTATCCCAAGACGAGTCTCGCAACTAATGCGGATTCGCGCTTGTTGAATTGTGATTATGTTTCGACCAGTCTACCTTGGGCCTTGCGCGCTTTCGATCTTTACAATTAAAAAACTGTTAATAACACAGATGATGGATTTGCCTTATATTGTAATTAATGATGCAGATAAATTAATCAATGTGTAAGGTATTTCTCCCGAGGATCCAACTAGGAACAAGTTGGTCACGCGGTGATGCATAGCTCCACCAATCAAATAGTCACAATGACATAATCACATTATACCGCGGTCTGACGTTTGTGTGATGTAACATCCGAACGAATCTGTATAACGTCCCCAAAACTAAACCACTTCCAAAAACTCATCATTGCCTATATATATATACCTCACAATAAAATTTCATTTTATGGTTGAGAACATGTCTCGTTTCTCGAAAGTATACGATTAGATAATGTGCCCAGCGATGGGCGAATGTTTATAATCTCTGATTATCTAGCTAATTAAAATAGTGCATTCGTTGCAATTTAGGCATGCCGTACATGCCGCATAGAATTGGATATACATCGATCGGGCGCGTTCGTGATCGAGTGCGCTACCCTGATGCGTACAATGGGAATTATAGAAGTAATATGCGTGAACAAGACTAGAGTTCTCTTTGCTTTATTTTCACTCAAGTATGTATAATCCATTTGCTGAATCCCCTCCCGCCTCGTTTAAAGGCTGTTGCGTTCAACTCGCCCCCCCCAAAAAAATTGGTCGGCAAATTTCAAAGAAACTTCGAATGAAAATCTCTCAAGTTGTCTGTTCCGTGAGCGTGTAGAATATCGCATACTGCAAATAATTCCCCATAGTGTTAATTTAGTTGTATCATTAACACGAAACGTTTTGTAAATAGATTACGCACGCCTGTCTGCCACGTGGAATGAAGGTTTACCGTTCAGTCTTTTCAACAATCACTTTTGAATTGTTTACTGAGAGGTCTGTAATGCCCAACCCTCTTCATTTAAGGTAATACACGTAAAGCCCTTTGGCCCTTCGGGTTTCCATTTGGTTGATCTTTTTAAATTATAATAAAAGTAATCACTTGAACCTAAAGATTCCAATATTACTAAGACGTTGTTCTCGATAAAAGTGACTTATACATTCGCGCACAAACTCGTATGGGCCAATGTATAAGTTGTTGTTTTAAGTCACTAAGTCAATATTTACTTATCACTATTATTGCGATACAACTATTTTAATCGTATCTCAGGTGGGATAAGTTGTTTTCGAATTGGGAGGAACGCCTCCCATTTCTAAACAGGGGAAACCGTATAGACGCCAACAAATTCTACGGTTGGCTCACGGTTGCAACGGAATCGGATATATAGACTCCCAGCAAAGACGGCAAGTCTCCTGGCAGCGACGGATCACCGTAGAACATGGAAAAAAAACTTTCAGAAGATTAGGTCTACGATTTCGACAGCAACGACGAAACGATTCCACTCTACGACAGAGCCACAAGAGACCTACGAAACAGCGCCGGTAAGCCGTCACGTGACTTTGCCCAACCACACAATAAGCCTTTCCGTCGCTGCCGTGGGATCTGCTGTACATCTTTCGGTGTCCTAAAGCCGTAACCGGCGTCTACCGTCGCTGCCGTAGCTGTATCTATAGCCATAAGTCTATACTGTCTATCGACCGTGAGCAACCGTGACTCTACCGTTACCGTATCCGTCCTAACCGGCCCCTTGACCGCGGCCCCCTGTCGTAGCTTAGCCAACGATGTATGTCCCCCAGTTAACCGTAGCACCGCCGTCGCAGCGGTCGAGGCTTCCGTAGAGACACTCTTAATTACGTCATCGGAAGTTAACAGTATGACCTCTATACCGTCTGTCTAGCCATATAATGGCTATACCAGAGCTATGCTACGGTATAGAACAGGCACTCTGAGAACACCCTTAAGGTACACGAGCTCAGTATTGGCATTTATCACTCATTAGCCCACACGGGTTTCACAAATACAGACTCGGCAATTTATATGGAATAGTGATTTCTTAATGCGAAGACGTCGGGAGCGTCCGATTAGGTTAATTAGAAAGAAAATGATTACGAAAAAAAAAACATCGCTGCAAATTTACTGCCTTGTCATGCAGCAACTATAGATCAATCGGCCATACTTTAAAAATGTTTTCCTGCTGTTGAATTGTTTTCAAGTAGCATATTTCAGCCTTCATGACGCTTATCGTTGTGGTGATACGGTTTCTAAACGTCTATGAGTCATAGGTATAGACAGCATGAACGAATGCAAATAAATGAACGAAATTCTATATAGGTCTAAATATAAAATCAGTTCAATGAGTGAATTCCTACGAATTCATCGTACGTAGTATACATATTCCCTGCTTGGAGACCCGGTGCTGGGTATTCTGGGGGCTGCACTACATGCGGTAGAACTATATATAGGCCTCTATGTAGGTCTGTCCGTACTGCCTTTTTCCCCCCATTGTGTAATACAGATTCGTGGCTAGTCCATCTTGTACAGGGTTTCCATCAATATTAACCAATCATAGATATCATAGATATAATTAGTTAAACGTTTCTGATTTGCTTAAAATGTCTATAATGTACGCAACGTGATAGGACGTAAAAATACAAGGGGTTTACAATTTTCCCAGAAACTGTAGAGCTAAATATTAGGTCCCCTGTATTCAGTATTATGAGTATTACTCGCGTTTGTACAATCGACATTATTTGTGCAGGCAATGATTGCATGATTGCATGATTGCACGATTGCAGGCATGCATCACTGAGCTGACGTTATTTATTTTCATAGTTCGCGAGCAAATAAATATTTCCTTTTGAGACCAATTTATGTACACAGGCGCGCCGCTTGTCGTTTTTGTGCAAAGGATACACAAAGGAGATACCGTATTTTTAAGGGAGCGCCAAAAATGTGATTTACTGACCCAGTCAGATCTACCATGTGCCGCCGTCAATAATGACTGCAATAGTTCTGTGGCACTCACGATTTAGGGTTATTAAGATATTCATTAACTTCTACAGTGATCACGAATGTAGGTTTACTTGGATACAGTCGTTTCACCCCATGATACGATTGATAATGAAATTAATTGTAGTAATAATACAGAAGAGTTCATTAACAAGCGTGGTTAGCCACCCCCTTACGTACCCGTAGGTATACAGTCGCCAAATAAATACGATCTCACTTGATCCCTTGAAATGACTTATTAGCATTTTTCAATGGTCGATCCGTATTGAGTATACGGCATGCATCGCACACTCGCATTATTATACATGTATACATGTACTAATTAAGTTATGTAAGCGGGCGCGAACACGTTACCCAAGCGAATCCTCTATATGTTTGAAATTATAATCAGTTATTCCCTTCGGTGGTACATCGCCTGCACATTATACCAAGCCCGTATAGAGTGTTATGCGACCTCACGTCGCAATCGTGCAGGTAGCCGCAAGGTCGGTGCGTGTACACGGACTCGCCGTCAAGTTACGGCCGCCATATTGCGGCAGCTGGGAAAGCAATGCAGCCAATAAGCTGTGATGCAGCCGGAAGTTCCTCGGCAGCCATTTATACTCTCCAGCCTAGGAGAAATAATATAGGCAAGAAATCTCCGGTCCTCGAGAGAAATCCAACGTGTCGTTGTGCCAATGATATTGAAAAGTAGATTGTTTCATAACAGTACGCGGGAACGGTCGATTGTGGTCATGGTATTTGTATAGCCGATATTACGTAGAAGATTCTGGACAACGAATGTGTGGTGAAGTACGCCCGCCTTGGCTCACCAAATGAAGGAACCTCTACATTCGACATTGACATAGGTTTGTACACACATCTATGACTTTTCCAGGGCAGCTATCAAACAATGTATAGGTTAGATCGTGCGAGCCCCAGCCCGCGTTCTATAATACTCGATTTCAATCATTATCTTTAGGCCATGTAAGCGAAATGCTTGTATTGCAGGTTAGTTTCTAACCCGAATAATTAGGTTAGAACGGAATAACAGATAATGATTTGCTAGCTTAGAATAAATCGGGCAAAGTACAGCTGATTGTGTTCGCGTACTGTATACTATAATATAATTATTAGCTGCGAATTTCAATGACGGAAAAAAGTATACAGATTATAAATTCTTGTTCTCCTAAAGGTCATTGAAATTACCAGCCAACCGAAGATCAACATTTATATTACGGATAGAATGGTTTATTTATAACCAGCTTGCTTGCTCGAGAAATGATGGATTCTTCAGTCAGGAGTTCACGGCAATATTATACCTTTCACCATGACAGTATTCACAACTGTATAACCAGACGATTTTCACATCCGCAGAAAGCGAATTCCACAAGGGAAAATAATTATCATTGAAAATGCATGCTGCCAAATCGGTTGAGATTATTATACGCAGGAGGTATTATATGTCGCTGAAGAGTGACAGGGCAGTTGCTATACAGCATGATGGGAAAGGAACTAGGTGTACTACTCATTGCACTACCGTATCTCTGCAGCATGCACTAGTATTAGAACAGCGCTAATACCCACCGCGATATCACAGTATTATTTGCATAACATTGAACAATCATTAATCTTGGGAGGTTGGGAAGGAACGGAAGACTTACGACGTGCATGAGACCTACTAACACGAATTATACTTATCTCTACCACAATAGAAAATGCTGTTTCTAGATGTACTTTGTGATAGACAAAAAACATGTATGATGGTCTCAACGATAGGGGAACCGTAAGACCCGCCCCCCCCCCCTTTGATTGTGTGCCCTATTGTGCTTGGGGGCAACGTATACAGGATTAAACAAATTGATTACATGTATGTGACGCCTCCCCACTTTCAAATGGCCGGGTACGTCGCCGATAGGTCTACAATCAAATAATTCAATAAGTCAGCAGTGATTGTTGATTCTAATAATTAACAAAACACTCATCTCTGACTAATGTACCGGTATACTAATGCATGCATGTCCAATGCGGGCGGGCAATTAGTTAGGTTATTTAGAGGTAAGAGTGTTTTCCGTAATAGAATTAAAGAGTCAAATATATCGCAGAAGGGGGGGTTTAGGTGGCGCAGTGTTACTTTCCTCGCATTCACCTCTGTATGTCCCGGGTTCAAACCCCGCTGGTGCCAATTGCATGTGAACTGGGTTTTCGGTCCCTGCCCAACCTCGTGGGTTTTCCCTAGTTCTGGGGCTTTCCTCCCACCACTCAAACCGTAACTTCTTGTTGCGAGGCACATATATATGTGCCTCTAGCCAAGTATAGATAACCTTGTAGCAAGGTGCATAGATAACCTCATGACTTCTATAGCAACTGGCACACGACACAAGTCTGTCGAAAGAGCCATTCAACAACAATATAATTCGCAGAATTAACAATTATTTATTAGGATGCACATTTAAAAATGCAACAACCCATAAGCTAAATACAGCATGGGGTGAGGTAGCGGTTCTTTCCCCTTCTCCATAGGTCCCAAACTCGAGCGATTTCGGTCCTTGCGTAACCGCGTGGCTTTTCCCTATCAGTTTATGGGTTTTCGTCCTCCTTGGCGCTTCTAAAGCCGTACCTTCTTCTGCCTGCGATACGAACTGGTACAAAAACCGAGGCTTACTTTAATTCATTATGATAATTTACAATCGACAAATTATGTAAATACTTCAAACTCTTGTCTTAAAAAACACATTCTAGACGTGAAATCATCTTACTTCCTCTGCTATATGTAAACATTGTGAAATACATTGTAAACATTGTGAACATTGTAAATATTGTGAAACGTACTGTTCTCCCTTAATTTCAACTCTTCAGGAAATGATTTGTACGAGCTGTTCAACCCCAGTCTAAAATGACTCTTTAAAGAAAATAAATATACTTTCTCCGTCTTTTCCGAATCCCAGGGACTGACGGGGAGGTAAATTTGGTTTTCGGTCCCCAAGGCTCCTGTGGGTTACCTCCAGCCATTACGACCCCCTAGAGCATGGTGTGTCAGCCACGATACGAGTAGTTTGGGAGCGTTGAAAACTGCAGAAAGCACAACCGTATAGAAGCAGAACTACATTCATCGGAACAACAAAAACAACCATTCCCCTATACTTTAAACTATAGATTCCATATTATACAACCAATGTAAAACCCAATTCACCTGAGAACCCCAGGACTCGAACCAAAGAATTGCACAACATAACACACACTGTTAAAAACAAACGGTTAAAAAACGGTCAAATGACTGGCAACTAGGACTCAAGTTGTAACATCGTAAAATAACTTGGCCGTAAATGTAATTTAAAGTTAAAATAACCGTACTTTAAAGTTAAAATAACCGTAAAAATGTAAAAAACATGACATGCTGTAAATTTACACCGCACAAATAACGTAAAATTACGGACATTTTTAACAGTGAGAGATAATTTAGTAGATAGCACATGCGCGAAATGAAAGGCGTCAAAGCTCGTACCGGGTAGTTCTTCGTACGTATAGGCCTATTGTAGACAATACCATGATAGACTTGCATGTAAACAGTGACGCATAATCGGTTTTTTAGCAGATAGCGCATGCGAAATGAAAGGCGTCAAAGCTCGTAGTTCATCGTATGTACACAAGACCATGATAAACATGTAAACAGTGACGCCTAATATAGGTTATTTTTTCAATCAGTAGGCATGTAGCAAAAACAGTAGCCAATCACCAGTGTTTATCTCGCATAGTCTGAACAAAACACCTGTTGTAATTACTCGCAACACAGTACTACGTTCACGCTCATTCATTATCCACTCCCATCCAATGGGATCTCGTCCCGTCCCGTCCCGTCCCGTCCCGTCCCGTCCCGTCCCGTCCCGTCCCGTCCCGTCCCGTCCCGTCCCGTCCCG